>LPNX010155879.1:342342-560434 GCA_001517045.1 Pseudotsuga menziesii
TTGGATGCAGGATTTAATTCCACATCCAATGAGCTCTCCCAATCGAAATTTGAGTAAAAACACGAGGAGATCTGTCAAAAATACAAACAAAAAGTAGCTCGTTGGATGCGGAATTAAATCCTGCATCCAACGAGTACCCACTCGGCATACTTTTGATGGACCTCGCTACCCCAAAAACAAGAAATACCTGAAAAAATGGAATGATGATGTCATCATTCCATTTTTTCAGGTATTTCTTGTTTTTGGGGTAGCGGGGTCTGTCAAAAGTATGTCGAGTGGGTACTCGTTGGATGCAGGATTTAATTCCACATCCAATGAGCTCTCCCAATCGAAATTTGAGTAAAAACACGAGGAGATCTGTCAAAAATACAAACAAAAAGTAGTTTTTTTCTTTTCTTCCTCCAAAATTAATAAATATTATTTTATTATTTTAACTATTATTTTATTAGTTCATTTTAGGAGGCCCATTTTGAGTTGAAATTTCCTCTAATGATTCCCGGTATTACAGCTATGATCCCATTCCCATGAGTCAAGTTTCATTTGCTGCCTAGTCCGCCCTACCATCATACTCTAAATAAAGGAAGGTTGAGTCTGCCACACTCCCCCTGCCCCTATTCAATTATTTCCCTCCCCTTCCCCCCCGCATTCAGTGGGTCAATCTGCAGATTGTCTCACACCTTTCAGTTATCTCCCTCGCTCTCCTGGTCAAGGAAACATCATTGCCTTAACTAGGGGCAGGTCTCCCTCTGTCGACGACAACACATATATTCCAGAGGATAGACCCAGAGGTCCCTATATCCTGGTTTCATTAACATCATTGATGAGTTCCTTGGACCACTTGAGAGGAGTCCTTAGTGCCTCTCGGGATGGTTGTTTCTCACGTGCTTGACTTCAACTACATCATCGCACCATTGAGATTCATACAGGGTTTGGTTCGTGCAGTATTTGGTCGAAGACCTCGGATGTCACCTGACTCTAGCACATTGATGAGTCTATTCAAGGGACCTAAACAGGTTATGTCCCTTGTGATTTTCGGGTTGTGTTGGAGACAGTGTTTAGAAGCCCCAACAGTGCTTCTATATAGATTTATGATTGATGCAGCATACTTGTACCATAGAGACTGATTCTCAATCAGTGAGTCCATACAGCTATGTACCGTCCTAGATCCAGTAGATTGTCAGTCATGAAGATATGGAATTCCATGAGAATGCCATGGGTCCAATGTACCAGATCAGTATTGTATTCAACCTCACATTGAGGCAACCATCATTGTATGATCAGTTGTATATGATCAGCTCTTGTATTTTAGAGCATAGATCAAATTATTCTTTTGACATTGTCACGAGCATGGGGATTCCCGCCTCATCCATATACATGTCACACATTATTTGTATCTCACCCATTGATGGGAACCATATTAATACAAAAACCAAAAGCCACCATGCCCCAGCCCTGGAAGCACCACCTCACTGCAACAAATCCTATGATGTCTGTTAGCCATACGATGAGCTCCTTCCCTCACACATCAGGGGGCAATCTATTAACCCTAAAAAATCCCTCACTAAGCTCTCCATGACCTACACCACCCAAGGACACCACTTCACGACCCTCCATTAGACCCCCACACCCTAAAAAATGCTTAAGGATGAATAAAAGGGCTTAAAAACCCCAAAAATGAGCCTAAAATACTCTCCTAGGAGCTAAAGCCCCCAAAAAGGGGCTAAAACCCTAAAAGGAGATAAAATTAGGGTGGAAGGGGCTAAAAGCCCAAAAAAGGGGCAAAATCCTGGACCAAGGGCTTAAAACCCTAAAACCCCAAAAAAAGCTATAAAAGGAGGGTGGGGGGTCACTCTCAAAAGAATTATCCCTTACATACTGTTATGCTGCCCGTGGATGCCTTGAGACCCTTTGTCTCTCACACCACCCACACTCCCTCTCCTCCATCTCCATTGAGCCATAGCTCCCCCATCCAAGAGAGAGGTGCTTCTTCAAGCCAGGGCATGGTGGCCCAATTCCACCCAAAGAGAAGGTATAGCTTGTTATTTTTTGTTTTTTTTTAATGATTTCTTTGCTTTCTAACCCATGGTTTATTTGCAGGTTTATTGCCTAACTTGTTTTGCAGGTTTCTAGTTTCTAACAGTTGTTTGCAGGTTATTGGAAGTGGAACCCTAACCCATTGTTTGTAGAGGGGTTCTCCATCATTTCTCTTCTTTCTATTCTTTATTTAGTTTCTGTTATATTTTATTTCCTGTTTGTTTTTGCTGCATTCCATCCAGGAACCTATCCTTCCATCCTATAGACAAAAGGTAGCCATTCCTTCCCCTGTAGCAAGGATAAATCCCTGCTACAAATATAATGAGGCATCATTAAGAAAATTAAAATTAAATATATAAAAAATAAAATAGAAAATAAAACAAATCAAAATATATAAATAATAAAATATAAAATAATAAAACAAAACAAAAGTATATAAAAAATAAAATATAAAATAAAACCAAAAAAAAAATAAAAAATTAAAACAAATAACCGATGCAATATTTCCCCGTGAAACAAAACAAAGAACTGACGCAATATTTTCCACAACCAAACCGACACTGCAATATACAACCACATGGAGGTCTCGACAGGTGATGCCGGAGTGGTTAGGTCCGATGTGTTCAATTCCTCTTCTAGTTGTTAGTGTTCCTAGTTCGGGGTTGCATAGTGTTACTGATGTTCCTCCGAGGTTTCAGCTTAAGCTGATATAATGTCTATATCGGCCATAGAGTAGGTAACCGAAGGTGACAGAAGTAAGTGTTAAAATCCAAATTTATGGTCTCGAAAACATTAAGGTTTCCAGAAAAGAAGGAGAGGCACTAGCCCCTTACCACTTTGGAGAAGAAAGATTGAAAAGACATTGGGCCTCTGAGCATAGTCACATAGAGGAGGTCATGACAAGTGTTGCTGGAGGTTACATAGAGGAGGGTTTGCAATGGCTAGGGTTTGTAGATGAAGAGGACAGTTTGAAGAGGCAGAGGAGGGTTTGCATCGGTCAAGGGTTGCAGATGCAGATGGTTTGTAGAGGCAGAGGAGGGTTTGTTGAGGTCATGCAGAGGCTGAAAAAATGCCCCCAA
The DNA here is from genome assembly GCA_001517045.1 of Pseudotsuga menziesii. Lineage (NCBI taxonomy): Eukaryota > Viridiplantae > Streptophyta > Pinopsida > Pinales > Pinaceae > Pseudotsuga > Pseudotsuga menziesii. The sequence continues at coordinate 345,456 of LPNX010155879.1, forward strand.
ATCAGTGAGTACCCTAGAATGATTGAGCATGCTCCAGTTTTTTCAAATAATTTTGATTTGGAATTATAAAAAACAAGTTCTCTATGCAGAAGAAATATTTATTTAGCATGGATTTATACTGGTATGGAAAATCTAAAAAGACTGTGTTCTTAATATAGTTTAAAAGCTGAAATTCCCTTCCCTTGAATCACCCTCTCCATGTGAGGTTAGGGATTTTATAGTGCCCAAAACTGAAGACTATGATTAAGATCACATAAAGACACCCATACAATCACCCAAAAGTCAAATTGTTCACCACCATCAAACCCTATGTTTGCCATTTGAAAAACAAGCCATTCTCAAAAATAAATTGCCTTAGGAAAATGCATGCCGCATTTTCAATATGTGTAGCCACGTCCAACTTAAATTGGATTTATGTAGTCTTTTATATGGATTGCAAGCCTACACTTCCAAAATCTCCGAATCATCTTTTATTTGCAAATTATTCATCTACCAATGAGGCATCTGATTTAGTTTTCAGTAGTTTTTACTAGGTTCAATAAAATGCACACAATGCCTTCTTTATAGGGAAAATTTGAGTAATTCAACTTTAGACGCATGTGTTTTAACATTCCACGTCTTCCTATATTTCCATATTTTAAATTGGACACCAAAAAATTCTTGTGCAAAAATACACCATATCTGATTTTTTCACAGGGTAAAAATCAACGTTGAGTGCTTGATGGAAATGCATGCTAGGTCGTGTCATCAATGTTAAATTGTGGCCCCTTATTTTGTGCAATTGTGTAGTTATATACTATTGATCCAACCAAAAACTCGTTTTCTCTTTTCCCTTTACCTTGGAAGAATTCACGTTTCTATGTGATTATTGATGATGATTTTATGGGCATATTTAAGAAGGGTCATGACAATATTTCAAATGGGAGATTTCCCATCACTGCATAGAGAAATTAGATTTTTGAAAGCTCAAGGTGTCAAAATTTATAACGAAGTCAAAATTTCATATTTGTTATGAATTATTCAAGATCTATGATGATGAAAAGCTACAAGAAAATGGGTCACACAACCCATGATGTTGCCTTTATCAAAGGAGTTGTAGCCATCGTTGAAGATCAATTGGATGCTCACAATGATGATGACTTTGATGAAGAAGATACATTTGTCCTATTTAAGAGGTACATACTTTGAAGAAAATGAATCATTTAGTGGAAGATAGATAGTTTCTTAGATAGTATGGGACTTTAGAGGATTGAAAAAACTATACCTCATTGGGGTTATGAGACATGTATGTGGGGATTGTTGTCCAATAGTTCAGGGGAGATCCATGAACTAGTCTCCCAATTGTAATCCAAGTTCAGTTAATACATTTGTTACAGAGAGAAATTCCTATGGCTTGGGGTACCACAACAGACAGCTTGACTCTAGAAATCAATCCTTTCCTATATGCAAGAGAAACCAAATATTTAACACTAAAGGATCTCTATTCGTACCTTATTCCGGGCGGTTGATGTAGATCCCCGTTGAGCTTTCCAACTCCAGCTTGAATTGATAAATTGCTTCCTCAACATTCAATAAAAAAGACAAGCATGCTATAGATAATCGTGTTAGATCTACTCTAGCATATATAATCAATAACATATAAGCATTTGAAATCATCCATGGATCAAATATTCATTCAAATACACATTATTGGACAGGAAAAGATATTTCTATTAATATAAAATTAGAGATTACAATGAATACAACCTCTGTCGGCACATCTGCGAATCAGAGAAACTGAGTCCCCCACTTGGGCCTCCACCACCTCAATCCTCCATCTCTCGATAGCAAGCTCACAAGCAAAGGGAAAGCTTGGGAAGAACACAAAAGTGCTCCAAGGCCCAAAGGGATGTAGACTCAAGCACAAGTTTCGGCAACAATGGACTATAGTTCTCTTCCTCTCAATTCCTCATGCCTTCAATGTATCCAAAGGGTTCCTTATATAGCTTTTTAATGGGGTAATGAAAGGTCAAATCTAAGTGATCTCAAGGCATAGGGAAGGCCAGGAGACAAGTGAGTTAGATCCACATCAAGGAAAACTCCAAAAGAATTTGGCCTTTTGCACACATCCCGATCTACGTGGTTTTAGCGGTCAAACCTACGTATATACGCAAGAAAGGGTTTAAAAGTCGCGTATAGCAAATTTTGCATGTTTTTAGGGATGATCTTGGAAACATGAAAGGAACAAAAATGGTCCATGGGGTCTAAGGAGTCTGCAGAGGGATAGGGAAGGCCATAAAAGTGTGATTCACCATGTGTGGTAAAATCATCTATAACAGATGCCCCCTGGTGTGTGAGGTCAGAGGGGTCATACAATGGCTGAAATACATTATAAGTCCATCCCAAAAGTGAAGTGATCAAGAACCCAGTGGAAGAACCAGCCATCCGATCAGCACTATACAATGATACAACTATGCACATAACTGCAAATACATATAGCAGTCCCGAATACATAAGATTACAATGGCCATGAATAGGCATGATACAATATTACATATGTGGTCATCACCACGTACAATATAAATAGATCAGAATATCCAAGATGAAGATATACGAAGGATCATGACCTTTATGAAGACTGAAGATATATAATGGATCAAGATCTCCATAATGGCTAGAAATGTCTGAAATATAGTGGAATCAAGACATGAGAGCTGAAATCTCATGAACACTGGCACGATCAAGGAAGTAGCATATATAAGATGCCACCAGTCTGGAAGGTCTTCTACACAAACTGCTACGAGTACATGTCCTACTATGTGAATAGAGGTGTCGAGGTCGAACATAGTAGTCCATCATCTGATTACCGGTCATTGATGTATACCGTTAATAGACACGAGATCACCCACCGATAATGAAAATGGGAATCAGGGTACTAGAGTGCAAACTATCAAGTGTGAATAAATGTGTTGAGGTCAAACACTTGAGAGAATCCATCAATCAGGGGACATTGATGTATTCCCAAAAAACTGTCGATGGTGAGAGAACTTGCCACTGATCACTGCAAGTCTCAAGGAAGTCAAAAATGACTCTAGATTCCTATCCTAGAATAAATGATCTAAAGTCGATCGGATGAAATCCGCTGAAAGGAGGGCATTAAGGAATCCCTCATCATCCAACATGAGGTACTCAACAAAGCTGTATAATGTGGAAGGACTCGATCATAAGGTGCACGAACCAGTAACTGTACCAGGAATGGCCGACATGCAAAGTCAAGATAACTGAGGAATGGCCAACTCAGGTTTCAACTTCCTTCGAACAAGAGCATAAAGGTGAATGGTGACTGAATGTAGGCAGCATAGACTCAATATGCAAAACTAGGACATCTCTGTGACACAGGAGGCATTGACAGAGGCTCCATAGGGACTAGAAGCTTAACCAGTCGGTGGAGATAAACTCAAATAAACAAGTACAACTCCTAAATTTAACCTATTAACCCAACTGACGGATGTGATACACAGTGCTTTGTTCGAAGGCGACACAACTCGACTGCTACCAAAGATAACATCTTTCCTTGTCCATATTTTTAGTTTTTTAATTTTTTTGGACTTTTTCAAATATTGAAAAGCTTGAAAAAGAATAAAATTGCTTTAAAGTTACATACTAGAAGGAGATGAGTGTCAAATGGGCAAAAAAACTAGTTCCAAGCAGTGGAGCATACCTATGCTTAATGCAAGGACACATGTGTAGGATAGCGACACTTAGGGGAAAGTCCCCTCCCGGTAAAAATAGGGAATCAAGCTGCAAAGGATATATAAAATGGCTCTGTGTGGCTAGAAATGAGATAAGCTCGGGCTATATGGCTGATATTCAAAGTTAGGGAAGCTGGCATAAGGCTTAATGAGGCAGGCAAAGCTCATGATAATGCAATTACAACTTGACATAAGGGATTCCGGGGGAAATAGGCCAACAAAAGATTAAGAGGAGTATGAGGCTTTTGTGAAATGTCATGGAAATACTATACAATGGAATCCCACACCCTAAAGGACAAAACTGTTGGCATGGGCACCAAATGCAAATAAGGTGCTAACTAGGGTACCCATGTAAGGTCAAGCTCTACCATTCAAATCATGCCACTTCTAAAACAACAAGAAGGTTCCGTGACAAGATAGAATGGTTTAGTACCTACGGTTATGATGAAATGGTCATAAGGTCATGCAAAATGAAAATGGTGGTGAAACCTAACCTATATGCCAGTTTAGACGTGATACCTAAAATCGGCACGAACAGGTCAAAACAATGGTCGAAACGGATCTCAAAATGGTCTCCTACATCATATATTAGTCAAAAACAGTCCAAAAGGATTAGAAACGGTCCAAAACTATAGAAAAGGGGGTAAAAATTTGAAAAATTTTGATTTTTTTTTATAAATAGTAAAAAATTCAAAACATTATATAACATTTGAAATTTTTACCCAATTGAGCTCAGAACTTCAAATGTGAATTCTGGGAGATCTAGCCAATGAAATCCGACACCGTTTTTTCCAGGTAATTTCCCATGCCCTACTCTTTCATTTTCATGTAAAATTTTCAATTTTCCATGGTCAATTTTTATTTCTAGGCCATCCTAAAGTGTGCACCTCGACCCACATGGAAATCGAGGATTTTTCTACATCTAGGGCTGGATATACGTGGAAAAAGCCCTCAAAGTCGCATACATACATGGTTGTTTAGCAAACAGTTGTGTATGTGGCTACGGTCAAGATTTTTAAAGACTTCTAATGACCCAAACTTGATTTAAATGAGTAGGATGGTTCTAGAATGGAGAGAACATGAGAACGGGGATGTAGAAGAAGCAGTACGTGGTGATCTAATGGCACAACAGGCTCTTTGTGCATGCGGGCTCTACAAGTTTTGGTGTCTTGGTGGCTTAAGAGCCAAACCAAGACTGCTGCAGATGCTAGTAGACTATTGGGATCTTGACTCAGAATCTTTCTAGATCGATGGGATGTCCCTCACCATAGAAGTGGAGAACATATACTTTATTATTGGACTTTCCCGACGGGGGGAAGTGGTGAACCTACGATCTCGTGGGCCCGGAGGTGGCCTCACCATAGATGAGTACATAGCCGTGTATTTTTATCCAGACACGAAGAAGGTCGGGAGTTAGATCCCAACTAACTCCATACAGGTGCTAGGCCTAAAGGCCATACTACTAACACTAGGCAGGATAGCAGGGCTAGCCTCAATCCACCAGGCCTCACGGCCTCTGATGTTCTATGCGGTGGAGTGTATCAGACCCACAGTGTACGATTGGAGCACTGCACTACTGGGCAACATGAAACACCATCTCGGTGAGTGCAAGATGGGAAGAGTACGAAACTTCAGTTTCAGTAGCATACTGAGCATGTTTTGGGATTGAGCCCTAGAGTTGACGTTCCTCTTCACGGGGTTCAATATCTGGCCCAACGATGTTGGGCAGATGTGATGCGCAGACTAGGTGGAGGTAGGGTGTCCAACCCCTATCGAGCTGATTTCTTTCCATTGTGGCGATGGCAGATAGTTGCCATCGATGATTACCCCTATGCGGGGATAGATTTTTGGGGAGATCCCGACATGCCATTACCACCAGGATAGGCATACGGTGACATTGGTAATGAATCCCAACCCTCTTTTTAAGATTTTTGAGTTATTTAATTTTTTTTGTGTTTTTTGATATATGGAATCAAAAAGACATGTTTTTGCATGACAACACATAGTGACATTCTATCATATGTATGTAGATGTAGGACCACGATGGCCTAAAGGCTTCCCTCATCATAGATGGAGGGAAAGAGGAGATGATATTACGGGTGTGGATGCGGAGAGAACGCTCCAAAGCATTCATACCAACTTCATGCGGCTGACACATAAGGTGCCCATGGCGCAGGTCGAGGACCTGCCTGAGGCCATGCAGTGTCAAGTGGTGGGTGTGCCACGAGCATGGGTGTGGTTTTTTAGATGACTAACTAGAAACGTGGTGACATTCCACGATCAGAGTCCCCCTCCTCCTTCCCAGGCTTAGATACCTACGAGTGATACATTTTTTACTACCGTGTATTTATATTTTGGTGGCTCGGAAGCCCCATTTTTGTTTTATGACACTATGTATTATCACATTTTGGATGTTTAATGAAAAACTTTTATGATGATTGGTTTATTTATTTACATGTGTAAAAATGTATGTTTTTGATGAGCTTATTGTCTATGAAACAAATGCCAATCTAACACGTTTAGCATATGAGTCAGCAACTTGATTATAAATTCTTGGAACATGTATGTATGTTATGTTGTCAAATTGTCGTTCTAACAATCTCACACGTAAGAATATCCATAATAATGTTGGATTTCTAACATGATACAATCCATTAAGTTGTGACACTACTAACTCCGAATCAAGACATACCTCAAGAGACAGAACACCATGTGAAATGGCATCCTGTAGAAGCTCAATAACGGCACTATATTCAGCAACATTGTTTGAAGAAGGTCATAAACATATGCCTCTTGAAGACAATACTTGACCCATAGGAGTATAAATCACCCAAGCAGCAGAGGCTGAGTGTTGAGTGTGATGGCTTTCACCATCTGCGAATCCTATATAGATGGAAGACTACATTGATATCTGCCATTAGAAATGGAAGCTAATCAACAAACTTGATCACCATAAGAAAAACCTAACTATGCAAAATGTTGTACAATAATATACAATAGTCAGCCCTAGCTAAAAATTATGCATAGTACTTTTTAAGATAGAGCCCATTTCTAGGCTCTGCCAAGGCCGTCCCTTCATAATCTACTAGCTCATAAGTGCCCTTCTCTAACACATGTTTAACCACGTAAGCACCATGCCACATGGGGTTGAATTTTCCTTCCCCCAAGGTTTCTTTAGCTTGATCCCACAAAAGGACCAAATCTCCCTCACTAAACTTCCTTGGATGGACATATTTATCGTACTGCACCTTAACGCAACGCTTATTCACTTTGAGAGCCACTAAAGCATCCCGACGGTGCTCATCAAGCTGCTCTAACTTGGACCAAACATTCCTCCAATGAGGAAGTATCCGGTAAGAGCTCTATAGATAGCTTAAAAGAAGGGATCTCGCACTCAACCAGCAATACAGACTCCACTCCATGTACAAGCTGATATGGAGAAAAAGCGGTGGTAGTCTTAACCGCGGTCCTATAAGCCCACAAAGCAGGATATAACATGATATGCCAATTGGTCTTGCTTTGTGCGATGGTTCGTTGGAGAATGGACTTGAGTGATTTGTTCACTGCTTCAACTTGTCCATTTGCTTGAGGGTAATAAGAGGAAGAATGCTCCTCCTTATACCCTAACTTTGAGGCCAACTCTTCCATCATCCGATTCTGAAAGTGCCTGCCATGGTCAGTGACAAGCTCTTTCGAAATACCGAACCGAGTAATAATCTGGTTGAATACGAAGTGAGCAGCTGTCTCACCATCGAATTTAATTGTGGGCATAGCCTCAGCCCATTTTGTGAAGTAATCAACAACCACAATAATATGATGATGCCCCCCAGCTGAAGCTAGGTTGTAATCCATGAAATCAAGCCCCCACTTAGTGAAGGGACCAGCGGTGATAATTGGATGTAACGGGGTAGGATGCGAGTGCATATTACGTGTGAACACCTGGCAAGGGTGGCACTTCTTGCTCACATTGAAATAATCTTTAAAGATTGACGGCCAAAAATAACTTGCTCTCAAGATTTTTTGGGTTGTAGAAAGCCCAGATAAATGACCACCACACGCCCCTCCATGGAAATCATTCAGCACAAGCTCAGCCTCCTCATGAGTTAAACAACAACATAAAATGGAATCTACCCCACGGTGGTACAATGTGTTATCCACTATGAGGTAACTCTTGGATACGTGATGTAATCGTCGTCGTTCATCCCATGAAAGGTGAGTAGGGACCTTCAATGTTTGTAAATATATGATAATATCTCCATACCATGGATCCAAAGTTGATATTAAGAATATGTGCTCATCGACAAACGTATCTTCACAAGCTTCCTCCTCCTCTTTGCTCGGGAAATCAGATATACACTCCGCAAAAATCAACAATTTCTTTGATTTTGCCGAAACAAACTCGAGATCGAATTCTTGCAAGATGACAATCCACTTATTATACTTTCCCCCTATCATCCTTCTAGTGAGGATGAACTGAAATGGATTGACATGGGAAACCACCAAGGTATGGTGAAGGAGAATATAGTGTCTCAATATTTGAACCGCATGAACGGTAGGTAAGGCAAGCTTCTCCACATGGGAATAACGGATCTATGCATCTATAAGGTTCCGGCTCAGATAATATATGACATGCTCTTGGAGCTCCTCATCCTCTTGAACCAAAACCATACCAATTGTCTCCATGGACGTGGCCACATAAAGTATAAAGTCATAGCTATAGTCGGGTGGACTAATCACTGAGGCTGATGCTAAGGCTTGCTTAAGCACATTGAAGGACTCCTAGGCTCGCTCATCCTAGCAAAAGGTAGTGTCCTTTTTTAAAAGACGCATAAAGCCTCTAGTCAAATTGGCAAAATTCACAACGAATCTCCGTAAGAAGTTTTCCATGCCTTGCAAACATTGAAGATGTCTAATGCTTCTCAGGGGAGACAATTGAAGTATTGCCTCAACCTTCAAAGGGTCGACTCTTATACCCTCTTTGGAGACAATGAACCCTAATAAGTGACCAAACTTCACACAAAAGATGCACTTGTGAGGATTTAACCTGACCAAATAATGGTGGCACCTTTCAAACACTAATCTCAAATGGTAGGAATGACACATCCTTTGATGAGAATGAGTAGCAAGGTCATCCAAAAAGACATCAATAATTGATTTGAGATCATGGAAGATCAAGGTCATATCCCACTAAAAAGTGGCTCCGGCATTTTTAAGGCCGAAAGGCATCTTCCGATATGCAAAGGTACCCCAAGGAAAAATATAGGCAGTCTTATGTTGGTCCTCAGGTTTGATCTATATCTGATTGTATCTAGAAAATCCATCCATAAAGGAAAATACCTCGCTTCCCGTGCACTCATCCAAAATCTGATCGATAAATGGTGTGGGAAAATTATCTTTAGGACAGGCACGATTCAAGTCACGGAAATCAATGCATATGCAAATCGTTCCCTACTTCTTATCAACTAGAACGAGGTTTGAAACCCACTCCGTCAAAGGGAATGGGATAGATAAAACCGACATTCAACAGTTTTTCTATCTCAGCCTTAATCACGGGTGCTTTTCTAGGATTCACCACATGCAAGCGTTGTCGAACAAGCTTAGCATTGGGATAAAGGATAAGTTTTAATTTCATGCTCAACAATGCGAGGGTTGATACTTGGTATTTCTTCGTATGACCAAGCAAATACATCATGAAATTATTTGAACAACTCGGTATACTCTTGAATCTCAGGATGGGAACATTCTACCCCAATATAGACATTCTCAATCTTGCCAGGATCGCGAGAGATATTGATAGGGATGGTAGGAGATATATTCGCTATGTTTCCATCAGCCATCGGACCAGGAGAGCTTAATGGAACCATGGGACTATCAATTCTCTCACTAAGAATCTTCCTAAAGTCTTCACACTCCAAATGGTCAAGCTCAGGAAGAAAATAAGATCTATGATGCAACTCTTCCCAAGGTGGCTCAACCCCAGACATAGCCTCAATAATAGCCTCGTCTGAAGGAAAAAAACTATTAAGGCACTCATGTGTGTGAGAAGACTGAACTGCCCATGCAGGCAGTACATATGGGTCCTCCTCCTCCATATGTGAAGAGGAAGGACTAGGCTCTGCAACACTCTTGAGATTAAATTGATATGCTATCATAGTTGTAGGCAATGGCATGTCCATTCCAATGGGCTCACGCGAAGGACTCAGTGTAGGAAGAATCCAAGGATCTTCCATATGAGTGGTGCAAAAAGACACCAAACGAAATGATGACAAAGCCTCACTGGACGTAGACCCAATCATAAGAATAGGTGTAGAAAAACTAAATGATCCCATAAGGGATGGGTACATGCCCACACCCACACTCCCAGTTGCCGGCTGAAAGTGCGCGACAATCGGGACAGAAGCTCCCGAAGATGCAGTAACACATGGATTCATGAATGACATTTGATCAATCATAACTATCTTCCCATTAAATGGAAAGCATACAACTCAGAATAGAGAAGAAGCTATGGCTTGCATACTATACATCTAATTCCTACCCAGTAACAGATTGTAGTCAAGGGGCGCATCAACCACCTCGACCTTGATCACGATGGTATTCCCTCCCAAACGGACCTTAAGAGAAGGAAGAATACCATGCAGCTGAAATAATCTACCATCGACCGCAGTCAACATGGTAGCGTATTTAGACAACTCAAGAGAACCCAAACCCTTCCAACACACCAAAGACATCACGGAAGCAGCAGTGCCTTCATCAATCATAGTGCATTTGACGGTCTTGTTAAGACAATCTACATGAATCAAGAGAGACACATAGTAAGGTAAGCGAGGCTATAGTCCCACAGTTTCAAATTTGATGACGGAGGAAGAATTATCATCGTTAACACCAAGAGAAGAAAGCAAAGCCTTCCTTTACGAAGGACAACTCTAAAGTACTTTGAGTGTAGACATCGCACAAGGAGTGTGGCCCAAATCCTTGACAACAGAATAGTTCTGGGTGGCTCGAGAATTAGGATTGTGCCCTGAACAATTAAGGACTCCCTTAGGAATGCAAGGAGAAACTTTAGGTTTATCCACAGGTTTTTCAATATGCAAAGGACTCTCGGGTGGAGCTTCCAAGGTTTGGTTATGACGAACCATAGTCCTTCGCACGAGTCACAACCTTAGCAGCATGCACCATGTTGATGCAACCATGACGACTACAAGATTTTGGCGGATCTTGATCCCCACTAGACTGATCATGGGTCCTCGAGTTCATATTTTGATTATGAGGTAAAGGTTAGTTAGCACAGCTGGGCCCTGCGCTATGAACCTCGAGGCTTCTTCTATTCGAGGGCACAAGTGAGTGAAGTGGTCCTCCTTACACAACTTGCAAGGGAACTTAACCTTACATTTAGAATGTTTGTCCCCCCTAGAATTTTGGGCATTCTTGTCATTAGAATTGGCATTTCCATTCTTATTCCCACCCTTATGATTTTTTTTACCCTTCTTCTTATTCCTTTCGGGTTGCTGGTTACCCTTCTGGTTCGACGATTGTACCGAAAGCACACTCGTCATTTGGGTGGGTTGAGACGAAGTCGTGGCTTGTCCCGAAATAGATTGGTTGATAGATAATTGAATGACCTATTTCACAATTGAATCCATAGGTTTGGTACTCATACAACCAACAATTCCATTGGCATGTGGTCCAGGTTTGACCTTAGGTTCGAAACTAGAATGCAGAGCATTAGGAATGATCTCATATAACAAACCGGATTGAGCATAAATCAAGTCCAATTCCTGTGCCCTAAAAATTTCCTATTCCTTATTCTAAACTCTGGATGTAGAAACATCCTTTGCTATATAAGGTAGTAACGACTTAAGGAACCACTCGAGGAGAAACTATGATGGTATGAAGGCTTTAATCAATCTCTTCAGTCTACGCCACTCTTGGATATGGTCTGAGATGTGCGTGGCTTTATCTTGCCAAAATGTTGACAAGAGTTCCATACCAACATCGTAATGCACTGGTAACTAGAAGTGGTTGAGAAAATTCATATCTAGGTCATCGAACACAGTGAATGCCCCCCTAGGTAGCTCTATGTACCATTTCATGGTAGTCCCGGTGAGGGTGCGTTGAAATAGCCTTAAACGGATCGAATCTTTGTGTAAGGAGTTAGAAGAGCACCATAGGTGAAATTTAGTAACATGTTCACTCAGATATTCTCCTGGTTTTCCCTCAAACTTGGGAATGTTCAAGGGAAGCTTCGTAGGGACAGCCATCCAAGCCGGGTCATAAGATACTGGATCATTCGTTAGTCTCGACAAGTCAGGCAGATTTAACGTTGCGAGGAAAGGGAGCCTAGGTTGAGCAGGTCTATGAGGCACTCCCTGATAATTTCGGTTCACATAGGACTGATTACCGTAACCACCATGGTCATAGTATTCTCCTCCCGTTTGACCTGTGTAGGGTGGCATGTAAGCACCATAATGTGGTGTACCTTGAATATTTGGGGCTACAAATCCATAATTCGGGGAGTAAGCGGGTTGTTGATACCCATACCCATAAGGTGAATAACTTTGTGCATACTACAGTCCATAATATGGTCCACTAGAAGTCCCATGAGATGTCCCATGAGAAACTCCATAAGTAGGAATAGACGTTCTGGACGTAAGAATATGACCTCCAGAAGTAGGAATATGACCTCCCAACACAACAGGACGTACTTGAATTTGAGACACAACTACGTGAGTAGCAACAGTACGCACATGAATCGTAGCAACATTCTGGCCTGAAGGACCACGTGAATGTAGGGGAGGAATAGCATTCGAAGAACTAGGAACAGAGGACGAAGGGACATGTGAGATTACGTAAGTGGTGTTCCCTACAATCACTCATGTTGGCTCTGGTATCTGAATAGGACTACTAGCACTAGGTCTAGGATGAACATGTGATGTGACCTCCACCACCAGGATGGAGGGTGCAATGTGACTTGAGTTCCCAAATCTCTCCACATGGAAGTGACTAGGAATGCCCCCAGGCATAGTGTTAGGTTCAAACTCTGACTCGTTATGTGGCACTGAATCATGTGTAGGAATACCAGACATATCATAAATCCCATAACTAGTGCTCATAGGTTCATGATGAGTCTCGTCGCCCGGCATCCAATACCGATGAATTGTGGGTGAGGGATCATACCCAGAGTGTGTAGGTATATCACGTGAAGGATCATACCAAGAGTGTGTAGGTATATCAGGTGAATGGTCATATGTATGGGTAGGCTCTTCTTCTTCAACCTCATGAAGTGAAGAAGGTAGCTCAGGAATTTCATCTTCATGATCTCCCATCATGTGTGAATCAATGTGAGAAGTAGTCCTCCTGGACCGTCTACTTCTCTCTCCCAAAGGAGGAGGAGATGTAGAAGGTGGAAGTCCTGCTAAACGATGAGAACGGTGAGGTGTCGTTCCCGAATCCACAATGACTCAAAAAATGAAAAAGACTCTCTAATTATGCAAACCCTAAGCAATTTAACGTGCACAGAGCATACACCAATACAATCTAAAGCCAATCACAAGCAAACAAGGGTAGGATATGTGAGCTCCCGAATAAGGTAGGTATGTCTCACCTTGGAGAGGCTTGATACTCCCATACACAACAAGTAGAGGTTCGTAACCAATTATTGTGGCCCTCAGCTTCAACGCATATAGCGACTGTGTTGTCTGACCCCAACCTGGCCAGGACACCCGCAGAATAACCCCTGCAAAGTACCCCCTCGATAACCTAGGTAAGGCAACTAAGGTCACCTAAATATAATCAATGCTCAGATTGACAGTCGCAGGTGGGATTGACCGTATGGGCAGGGTAGCAAAGCTTGAAACTCTCGAAAGAGCCCCCAGATACGAATACAATCCTGGAAATATATTCGGTGCTACTCAGTTATGACTAGGGGTCATCCCAATCAATAACCGCTCACACTACCTCGTGCTTAACTCCCTTGTAAGAGGAGGATCCTGAGAAACACTAATTATACCAAAGAATTTCACACTTTCACCTGGACAGACACATACATGTTGTTTTAGTGGTCTTGGAGAATTTACTCACAATGAACTATTCAAAGACCCTAAAACCTAATCTTTTTGGTGTACCCTATCAAAGAAAATAGTGTAATCCATTTTAATTAAGCATTGATTTTATTTGGCTTTATTACTCAAAAAGGTAGATGACCGTGCAACCAATGGTGTTATGATGCAACTCGAAGTAAAATGCACACCTAACAATCAATGCAAATGCATTGTGTCGAATGAAAAATAGGGCATGCTACTATGTGAAATGCAAAATTTTCTTCAAATGACAAATGCAGTCATTCCTATATGAAAGCCTAACTAATACTTCTCTAAGAAAACCTAGTGCAAGTACCATGCAAAATGCAAAGTGCAATGCATAATGATGCAAAGAAGTAAATATTTTTGGATTTTTTGAAAAAATGAGATACTAAATCAAAAGAATGATTCTACCACCCCCATACTCTGCAAGCACAATCAAACAACACTCACGCAAAGTACTAAGGTAAAATAAAGCTAATGCACTAATCCCAAAACAAAAAATAAAAAATGCAATGACAAGAACATTCTTAAAAAAGAAATTTACCCTAAAAAAAAGTGTCTCTGGTCAGAAACAAAGGTGTATACATACTCTAGCAGTATCAAGGAGACTCAGTAATCATCAAAATTCACCCAACAACAATCCATCTTCCTCTAAAAGGAAAAACTCAGTGCATACACGACTGTTCACAGTGGACCCACGTATGTACGTGGATATAGTAGTCAAAGCGGCATGTATACGCGACTGTGAGTTAAAAACTCACGTACAAGAAGAAAAATGTATAAAAAGAAAGGCAAACAGATAAACTGAGACAAAATTCACACCAATCAGACACTACCAAGAAAACATGCCCCCAGACCCAACTTAGAAACAGAGAAATAAGAGCAATTCAAGAACATTGAATGCCGATAAAAACCCCCAAAGGACAACTACTAGGAACTCCCCAGCAGAGTCACCAATTCTATTACAGAGAGAAATTCCTATGGCTTGGGGTACCACAATGGACAGCTTGACTCCAAAAATCAATCCTTTCCTATATGTAAGAGAAACCGAATATATAAAACTAAAGGATCTCGATTCGTACCTTATTTTGAACAGTTGATGTAGATCCCTGTTGAGCTTTCCAACTCCAGCTTGAATTGATAAATTGCTTCGTCAACATTCAATACACAAGACAAGCATGCTATATATAATCATGTTAGATCTACTCTGGCATATATAATCAATAACATATAAGCATTTGAAATCATCCATGGATCAAATATTCATTCAAATACACACTATTGGACAGGAAAAGATATTTCTATTAATATAAAATCAGAGATTACAATGAATACAACCTCTGTCAACACGTCTGCGAATTGGAGAAACTGAGTCCCCCACTTAGGCATCCACCACCTCAATCCTCCATCTCTCGATAGCAAGCTCACAAGCAAAGGGAAAGCTTGGGAATAAAACAAAAGTGCTCCAAGGGAGAAAGGGATGCAGACTCAAGCACAAGTTTCGGCAACAATGGACTATAGTTCTCTTCCTCTCAATTCCTCATGCCTTCAATGTATCCAAAGGGTTCCTTATATAGCTCTTCAATGGGGTAATGAAAGGTCAAATCCGAGTGATCTCAAGGCATAGGGAAGGCCATGAGACAAGTGAGTCGGATCCACATCAAGGAAAACTCCAAAATAATTTGGCCTTTTGCACACATCCCGATGTACACGGTTTTAGGGTCAAACCCACGTATATACGTGAGAAAGGGTTTAAAAGTCATGTATAGAAAATTTTGCATGTTTTTAGGGATGATCTTGGAAACATCAAAGGAACAAAAATGGTCCATGGGGTCTAAGGAGTCTGCAGAGGGACAGGGAAGGCCATAAAAGTGTGATTCACCATGTGTGGTAAAATCAGCTATAACAACCTTTATGAGGGTTACAAGAAATTTCAAGTGATAATAGTGTCCAATGATGGTGGGAACTTGGATTACAGTTGGGAGACTATACCTTTCAAAGAAACATGGAGCAATTTGAAGGAGTCTTACTATTCTAAGAACTGTTTACAAAGTTCACCTTAGGAAGAATGATATTTATGTTGTTTTTAAGTTGACAGTACGTTAATGTAGAAATTCTAGGTATCGTAGAGAATGAATTTCTCCATTAAAGGAAAGTGTTACAAATAAATGTATCATTAGCAGGTTGTTACAGAGCTGGTAGTAAGAGTTTGAATTAGTTAGAGAGCTGGAAATATGTGTCCCAGTTAGCTAGATAGGTGTCCATTCTCACCTAATTTTAAAGGGATGTGATGATCATATATATATATATATATCTAGATCAATTTTAAGAATAAAGTGTGATCCATATCCTTATTGTGTGCAATTTTGTTTTGCTATGTTTTTAATTTTATCTACATTTGAGAGTGTCTCTCTTATCATCATGTGTGAAAGGCATGGATAATCATAACAATATCATTAAACCCTCTTTGAATGAGTACATAAACAAAAGTTGGCATTGATAACCAATGTTTCCTCCTCCAAGTGGATATTGTGTCATTATGGCCACATTCTGGAATCAACATGCCACCTTCTATAGGAAGCATGCCACCTCTCAAAGGACTTGAGAATATCTAATATTTGAAAAACCACTATTGTGTACTATCTCTCCAAACTTGGTATTAAAAAGATAAGTGCAAATGGACGAGAGAATAATCCAATTGTCAAACTGGGTACCTACGAGCAAAGATGTACACAAGGTAAAGAACCAGGTTGACATAGGATCTCTCAACATGGATAATTGGAAAGGATTTACTCATTTCAAATTGCATTGGAATAGGAAAATATTTTCCTTTCATATTGATATTAATTCCAAAACTGAAAAGTGTTAGTGCAAAGGTGATGTAGGAGCACTTTTGAGGAAAGCAATTTTTTTCTCGAGTCTCCTGCAAGGATGGGTAATAAAGTTGGAAGGTTGGGTACTATGAGGAGAGAGAGATTAGAAGGTGAAGGATCTACTAGTACAGTAGTATCACTTTGCAAAACAAGAAATCGGGATTTTGGGAGACTTGGGAAACATGTAGAATGTGAAAACCATTGGTTACACATCTTTTTGAGGCTATCAAAGCCATTAGTTTGAGATCTAGCCTATCAAGATTTCACAAGCCTTGGAAAAACATTGGAAATAGGTTGTCTTCCCATATCCTCTTTCCTCTTTTTTTTATTGTCATGCATGCAAATTTAATGAAAATTTGATTGAGAATCTAGACTAGTGTAAGTTTGTGAGCTTAACCCACTTGCCAAGAGGATCAACTTAGTACATAGGTGAATCCATTCACAATAGGGGTGAAATGTATAGAAGATTCAAATAGGAGGATTACCCTAATATGACCCCTCCTAGTGACCCAGCAAGTAGGAACGTTGATGATAATTTGTATTCTAATATTAAGAGATATCATTTGCACAACATTGCTGTGAGAACCCTTGTTCTACCTTGCTGAGATCCCATACAATGGAACATAAAACGCTGCCTAATATAAAAAGAATAATACATGTAAATGATAATAAACAATGCATTGATTCCTTTTCAATTATCAGAATTGGAGAAGTATTACAGAGTGCATGAACATGAAGCATAATTGATTATTGAATGAGTGGAACTCACTGCTGGCGGCTGGGAGAAGAGAACTCAACACAACGTTCTTCAGCCTATGAAAAAAAGGAATAGGTTAATAAATAGGAAATCAAATATATCAAAATCATGCAAGAATAAATGAAAATATGTAGCACCGGCACTAAGTTTCTTACTTCTCATAGTTGCTTGCACTTGAGTTTTGTGGCGCATATTTAGACAAAGGCAGAGAGGAAATCAATTATGTACCAAGACCTCTACTCTGTGTCCCAACAACTTATCTCAAAGCAATGAGTTCCTTCCATTAAAGTGGCAAGTTACATATGATCACTTATTAAAGATAATCATAGTAACAAGTACATATGAGCACTCATAAACTTGAATCCTCTGTCAAGGAAAGCCTTGGATTGTTTGTTTGGATGGCATATCTGCAAGTTCATAAAGCTTAGAAACACGGGTTGTTTAGGTAAAATAACTAAGTTTACACTAATGTTGAACATTGAAAATGATAGAATTAATATTTTGAGATGAGAAAATAGTTATTTTGATCATTTTTTAAATGAGGAAACAATCAACTATACTATAGCCATTTGGAGAAGTTGTCACCATAAATTTTTTCTTGTTTTTTCCTTTTTAAGTTTTTTATATTGGCAAATTTAAAGCACTTATTCCAAGTGTGATGAATTTTATACACTTTCATAATTTCTTAAACCCTGATGTACAAGTTTGTAGGACATCACTAATTTAGTATAATGACCTACACATATTTTTTTATTTTGGAAACTTTAACTCACTTCTTCCAAGTGTGGTGGAGTTTATGCACTTTCAGAATTTCTTAAACCCTAATGTACAAGTTTGTAGGACATCACTAATTCAGTATAGTGACATACTCATTTTTTTGTTCTATAGATCTCTGTAGGATATCACTAATTAAGTATAGTGTGACCTACATTGATTTTTGTTGCACAACGCAAAGTATGCATTAATGGTTTTATGCTCAAAAGAATGCATCTTATTGTAGTCACCTTTGTACAAATTACCTGATATTTTCAAAGAGTACATTGTGTAGTTAATGCTCATTAGAGTACATCCTATTAAATTATCTCTATAGTTCGTTGTTAGTTCTAGAACAAGTTGATATGTTCTTGGTGAGCTTTTTCATATGTACTCATTTTATGTCTCTGCATATTTCTTTCTTTGAGCTAGTATCTTATCTCTTTGTAGCTTTTCTCTTATACCATAGACCTTCTCATGTTGTCATTAGTGTAGCTATAGGAACTGCTTGTATAGTCCCACTATGTATTGCACTGATTGTACTAGTTTAGTCTCAATGACCCAGTTTTGTGGTCATTCATTGAAAATTATTAAACTTATATTATATTATCTTATCTACCAGTTAATTATGCTTTTGTGGAATATTGAAAACTATTTTGGATGAGTTTCTAGTGAAAACTAGTAGCTTCTCAATCCCATTTTCTATTAAATTATTCCTTAGACAAATTTTTGAACTTATGGTAACTTTTAGCTGTGTACCTATGTTTTCTGCAATCTAGAAATACAAAAGTCAATTGAAGAGCTTAAACGAATGACAGTGGACTTAAAAATAATATATTTCACATTGTATATCATCCCAGCCATAAACAAGTAGGGAGTAGAATGTTGTGCTGGTGTTCTTTTCATAGTATGGAAGCAAGTAGAAGAGAAGTTCGGGTTGGGAGGAAGGAACTCACTACTGGTGGCTGGAAGAAGAGAAGACAGGCGGTTGGGAGATTAATAAATGTTTCCCTATTTACGCCAACCCTATTCGCCCAGTAAAAAAGCACTTGCCCTTAATTAATCTCATCAATGGTCTTAGGTTTAAATAAAATAATTTCCCTCAAACGATTTTGTAGACCCTAGGTGAATAAACTACATTTGGGTATGCTCTTGGATATTAAACTTAATCAATCTAATCAACTCTTAAATGGGTGTTTCGATGGGATATGAAACTAAATACTGCAAGATTCCCATTGCATTGCATTTGTCAAATGCATAGTCTGTATGCCACAAACATGCCAGCATTAAAGAAAGACATTCCATAAGAGGTATTTAACGCTGAGATGGACGATATTCATTAATTAATATACATTCCAACAGGCACATAGGATAATTCAATGCTAGTTGTGTCTTTTCCAACGTTTAATCTTCCATATGTTGCTTTTCTTATATTTTGATAGCCAAAGTATTCAAACAAGCACAAACTAACTTCTGGAAAATCTCTGTTGTCATTGCAATTTGGAAATTCCTATTTACATGGAATGGAATTCCCTATGCTAAGATGTTTTTTTATTCCTTTCCATCATCATACCATCCTTTCTGAATAAGACTTCAAATAGAAAAGCATGAATACCATTATTTACTATAATATCATGAGGGAATGAAACAAAACTAGGGATGAAGATTTACTAGATCTACACATTTAGGTGTACATGACAATTAAGGACTTCTAAAAGATGGACATCCCTCCCTCCTTTGAATTCCAAGTGTCTTCAATGTGAATAGGGAATTCTCCATTCATGCTAATAAAATTCATGGAAGGTGTCTCTCTATAATGGAAAATCCTCCTCAAAACTCTTCAAATAATAACTTCCCCAAGCTTTGGAACATGAGCTAAATGTTAGATGCTTTCCCTAAAGCTAAGACATTCCTCAAATCAAGGGGTTAATCCAACCAAATCCTTAAATGGTTGATTCAGTATGGATACATGTGCAAGATAGTATTTGATCCATGTACCAAGAAACCATATTTCCTTAAAATATGCCAAAACAATGGAATGCTCCTCCTAAATCAGCCTCAATTTCCATCATAGATACTTCATTAAGTGGAACAATTTTTCACTTATTGATGCATTGAGGGCTTAGACTTTCTCCTTTTCTCTTTTTCGCTTTTTCTCTTCTTGATGCCTTGATGCATTCAAATTGATGATGAGTGATCCTCCCTTTTGCTGAAGATGATTGAGGTGCACTCTACTAACAGAGAGAGCTTGGGAAAGAGTGATGAGAGTCTGCCCCTACACTGAAGATTACTTCCTTTTGAATATTCCGTTCTTGGTGTGTGTAGCTAGTGACTGATCTTCATTGTCATTTAGCTTCTCTTCTCTATTTATTATCCTTCATTATTCTTGATTATCCTTCTTCTTGTATAATTTCTAATTTGAAATCATCTCTTAGAACATGAATATCTTTAATTTAGTGTAACATTCAGTCAATTTACATTCCATTAATAGATAAGAAGAAAGCTACCCTTACGAATGTTTTTCCTTCCTGTAGAATTTCATGATTCTTCTAAATGTTGGTATTTGGTAAAGAAAGGGATAATGTCTTACAACATTCTTAGAGTTAACCTAGAGTAACATCCAGTCAGTTTACATTATAATAGTGCCAAGAAGCAAGCTATCTTAGCCAATGTTTTTCCTTTGTGTAGAATTTCATGACAATTCTAAATGTTGGTATTAGGTAAATAAAGGGATTTCATAATTTTCAACACCTTATAATTTGTGTTGAAATCCTAAGAACAAGAAGTAAACCATGCTCCTACCCTAGATTAATATAATGTTATGTCATTGGTTGTGATCTACTTAGAGATGACAATATCAGTAATCACATTTATTTTTCAAGTTGCAATTTAACATCCACAAAAGGCATAACTACACAGTCACTGAATGAGAATGGTTAGTATTCATGCATACATTTCAAAATTATGATATTATTTTTTTCCCAGTCCTAAGACCTTTTGAACTACCATTTTAGAACCTGGAAATCATGTTCAAGTTGGTGTTGAGTTATTTGAGTTATGTGTGAATTTAATAAGAGTTGCAAAATAATTTTTAGATTTTATTCTCCATATAGCATTCATTATGGATGAATACACGTTAGTAGTAATTTAGTACATCTTTATAACAAATTATACAATACATAGTGAATGGGATTCAGTTTTTGGAGGCATTATCCTTTGAAACATTTATTTTCTAAGTGTAGCATAACCCAGTTAGTGATATGAAACTCAACAAGGAAGTGGTGACAATCCTGGAGGGTTTATAACAAGCTTGAGAGGTCGTGAGGTCTCTTGTGACATGGGCATGAATTTGTGGAATATTTTGAACAAAAGTGGAAGATTTGTACTGTTCACATTTCAGTGTGTTGTGAAGTGGATGGTGGAAGAGTGATGGGTAGCTCAAAAGGTGCCAAAGGTTGATAGCCATAAAATGCTTCAACATGTGAATAACCTGTAAATTTATAGATTGATTGATTATAGTTGTGTTGAAATACATGACATAACATGCTACAAAATGTGAATAACTTGTAAATGTATATATTTATCGATTATAGTTGTGTTGCAATACATGTAATTTTGTAAATAGGAATTCCATAATGTGTCGCTAGAATAGTAGACAGAAAAGGCATGTACCAAGTTGTGGCTACCAACCTTAGTCTATGGATATATTTGGGGATAAAAGGAAATAGAAATATGCAGCTTACATCCAAGTAGTTTCCATAACGTTTTCCAAAATGTGATGAGGAATCCATAATCACTATCTAAGGCTATGTTAAGGGACAATCCAAAATGAAACTAGATCTCAGAGAAGAATAGTGCGGCTACTTGCTCAATTGATGTAACCTTATTACATGGATTTAGATAGACATTTTGGAGAATCTGAAACCACAATAGAGATGCAATAATGTTTCATTAGCCTTGTGGTAAGGACACTAGGAAATACATGTATATGGACTCCCAAGGGTGAAAAAGAAGCGATAGAGATGGTAGAGTACCTATTGTTTATGGATACAATATGAGATAACATAAGTAACTCAGTAAAATATCCCATTATGAAATGATATGAATTTAATAATTGATTATGTCTTATTACTCCACATCTCACCATTGTCACGTGCAAAAGATTAAGAATAGTATGATAATCCAGATGGGAATTCAATGTGGGTTAGTTGGTTGAGATAAGCACTGAATTAAAATTATTTTGGTAGCTTAGTTCCTTTTGCTTTATATCTCAATTTCTTCTCTATTTTCTACATCTATGAGCCTTAAAGGGAGGCCCTCTCCCTCGACTTCGATTTTGCACTTTTACATTTATGTATATATTGGGTTTTTTTTGTTAGTGTCTTAATTATGTAATGTCTTTGCTTTGATGTTTTCTTAGTTGTATATTGGTGATCCAAAATGATTCCTAAAAATCATAGGAATGTAAATCTCTGTAAGGTAGGAGAGTTGGGAATGGGAAGTGAAAGGTTAAATATTTTAGCCTTTATACTACCCTTATCTCTACCTATATTTTCTTGTTACATCAACAAGTGTGTATATCTTATAATTTAGGGGTGGAGGAAGAATTATTATCTTCCTATATTGAAGGTGGAATAGATAAATATACAATCGAAATGCATTGAACCAGAATTATCCTTTAGTCTGTAAATATTGATAATTTATGATAGGTTAAGTCATTTATTAAGCATGGTAAATAATAAAGATAGTGCCATTATTGTTGATGGAGGCAAAGGCTGCATAAGTTGTACAAGATGTTGCACATTCAAGGCCAAATTTTCCCCTTCCACCAATAGATTACAAGTAGTGTAATAAATGAAAAGATGCTCAAAATTTTCATTTTGGGATATATCTGTGAAGGGTTTTCTATATAGTTGTCACTTAGGGATTTCCAACATATAATGCAAATTTCCATTTGTGAGTCACAAAGGGTTTGATATTTCCATTTGCAAGTTACCAAGGGATTTGGAATATACATTACTAAAATTGATCATTGTTAACTAGAAGCATGATTGAACTTTAGCATTTTCATTAAGGTTTCCCTTCTTCTCCTTTGGTATTACTTTTTAAAATTTTTGAATATTTATATAAATATTATTTTCTCTAACAATTCAATTTGATCCTTATAGAATTTGCAAGGGAATATTTTAGTGCTAATGCATATGTATTTATCCCTTGTATTATAATGCTATGGGATTGTATATTTAACGCTCAGGCACCAATGGTAAAGAGATCCTAGTGGGAGGAAACGAAGCATGGCGTTTTGTCTTAAGTTATACCTAATGGGTGTCAAAGGATATCTTACTTCACCCCAATGAAAATTTCACCCTATAATAATTGATTTATTTATTCCATTACTTCATTTGCGTAGGTCATTATTATTGGTGGAAAGTTGAAGACCCAAAAAAAGGAGCTAGGACATTATTTTATTTAAATTGAAAGATCCAAATCATTACTATTTTTTCTACAAGATAGGAAATGGTAGTCATTGTGAGGAATTAAAATTATTTATATTTGATTTTTTTTAAATATAGTTCTGTATCTATAGAGATGCCATGGGATAGAAATTTTTGACAAACTTGTTATACTAGCGACAGACATTTCGTCGCCAGTATAGCAAGTTCATCGGAACTTGCTATGCCATGGCATCGCTATAGCAACGACGTCTTGCCGCTACACCAACAAGGGTTTGTTGAAACACTGTTTTTTTATTTTTTAAATAATAAGAATCATTGCTCTAGCGATGCACATGTCATTGCTACAACAACAACATTTCGTCGCTACAACAATGTCGTGTCGTCGTAACCTTTTTCTTTCTTTTTTTCAAAATTGCATACGTCCATTGCTCTACCGATGATGTTTCGTCATAAACAGTTTGTTATTTCCATCTCTATCACAATGGTATGTTCATCACAAAATGGTTCCTTCACTAATTTCTCATCGCAAAAGCGACACAATTGTGTCAAAAAAGAAGTCCATTTATTCGTCACAAGAGCAACACGTGCCCTTCGTTGCAATAGCAACGAATTTAGAAAATTGTTGCTTTAATGACAAAAGTTTTCCCATGAAACGAAGGGGCCATTTTGTTGCTAAAGCAATGCACAAGTGTTGCAATAGAAATTAAAGTCCATGGGGAAAATTTCCACATGTACTAGTGTAAGCTAAAAATATCTAAGAAAAACTAACACTTTGGTGTCCTGGTTTTATGCCTTCTTGAAGCTGAAATGATTGGAAGATTATATTAATGTTATGGCACCTCCTATGTTTCAAACTCTCCATCCTTAATATGCTTGTCAAATAAATCTATTACTTTATGAATTGAGTTTTCAATGCTTCTTGACAAGTAGTTAGTAAGACTAAATGGGAAAAGACAAAGGAGGGTGAATATCACTTTGGTTAGACATGCCCAACATCTGAAGATGAATATCCTAGGGAATATACATATAAATTGAATAGAACCAAACTATAATAGAGCATTACGAGCTTAATATTAGCAGTTACACTAGCAAATTCATTGTTCTAGAACATCTAGTATTAAGGGATAAAACTAAGAAGGTCTAAGATCACTCGAGTGCTAAATACATAGCTCAATGAAATATCCAGATGCACATAGATTGACTTGTTTTGGTGCCCTAAGTTGGAAAGCCACCTTTCTTTATTCCACAGACCTAGGCTTCGACTTGTTGAGTGCTTCAGAATCAGCTTATGACTGTACTATATGGACATTGAAACCAAGAATTTTGGTCAAGCCATTTGAATTTCAAATATTATCCTCAAACTAATAAGTCTAAACAAGAACAAATATTTGAGCATTTCAAAGTGATCTCATTTGAATCATATTTAACTGTTATAATTAATTTAATGCATTTGGTGGTTAGGTTTTAGTTTGCAAGTTGTGAACCCATGCTAGTATGTATTGCATGCTCCAATTCCTATATACATGAGTCCCTTGTTATCTTAAGAAATGGAGCGATGCTAGTCATGTTAAAGAAATATAGTGAAATAATATTAGACAAGGGTTTTAGTAATCAAATTTCTCATTGGGTTTTGTCATTGAAATAAGGATGAACTGGCCTCCTAGCAAAAAATTACAGTAGCATAGAAATAATGACAAACAGTATTTATGTATTTAATATATATTTATGAAGAAAACCATATTATACAATAGATAAATGCAATGATAAACTAACCATATTTGATTGCACAATTCCCCTATAGGCTTCCCAACTTAAGCCCTCTATACAAATGGTAAAATTCTATACAACTTTTTATCATAAAACAACATAAGATTCAAATATACAGATCTCAAAAACTCATTTATTCATTGTTACTTTGTGTGTTGTAAAATTCCATGATCATAATCAATCAAACTGAGTGTCTTCCCAAATGGCATAATATTCTTCTTTTTAAATTGCAACTTGAGGTCGATTGGATGCCCGTACTTGCAATTGGGGCATGAAATAAAAGCCTTATAAAAAATCACAAACATGTGACACTGTGTAGAGGCCTCAGCAATCATCTCTTCTCTATCATATCTCCATTATTTTCATCAAACAGATGAAACAAGTTCTTCCTTCCAGATGGAAGTTCTTCCTTTTGTTGTTGCTTCCATATCTGACCATCTTCTAGAAGATTCATTTGGAGGTACAAATTCATATAAGGATAGCAGCCATAAAATGGACTTGCATAATTTTTTGAACCCTGTCTAATCTCATCATGATTGATTCCATCTTTATTTTATTTTATTGACTTTCATGTTTATTAGGTTGATGTCTTATGTTGTGAGATGGATAGAAATTAGAAGGTTTCCTTTAGATACTATACTTTCTATTTTTTATTTTCTAGTTGGCGTTGTTGGTAATCTTGTGAAGTTATTTCCAAAGTAAGGTTTTTTATTTGCTTTCTAGATGGATATATTGACTACTTTTTATTTTCTTGTTGATATCTCTTTCAATTAATTTTTGCTTTCATGCATTATTTTCAATAAACAGTTTTCTCTCCTTTTTATGGGACTATAGTGTCAAGGATAAAGCGCAAAAAAGGGAATACTTTCACTTTATATCGGCAAATATGGGTGAGTTAATATGCTACAAAGTGTTTAAAATTGCTTGATGTCTTTTTTGTTTTCGTCATTATGCTTATGATTTTCTTGGAGCCATCTTTGATTCCAACATAGTATACATAGTACATATGACCCAGTGAAGGTTTTTTGTGATGTCGGTCCGCCATAAAGCTAAATGTGGTTGGTGTAGCGATACAAAGGTGCAATTTATTGACTCATATGTGGAATTTATTGCTTGATTATATAAGATAGAAAAGTTTCCTTTTGAAATTGATTTTGTATTATCCTTAATAGATATTAAATTTTATCATTTGAATTTCCTATCATATATATTTTTTGCATAATTGAAACAATTTTATTGGTTTGTAGAAGACACCAGCCTTGTTTGCAAGTTCTTCAACACGTGAATTGAAAACATTAGCCTTGGAGAATACTACACCAAATGTTGAAGTTATGTATATAGTACCAAATTTTGAAGTTGCAGATGAGATACCAAATGTTAAAGTTGTGGATCAAAAAAATTTCACAGTGGAAAATCTGTAATTGCAGGAAATTAGTGCTGAGGTTAGTGCCTTAGAAAATAACGACTCTATTTACTTGGGATGTTTCCATGAAACCTAAGATAGTTCATAGGTTTATAGTCAAAAATAGTATAAGGTTACATATAAATACATAAAGCAATGAAATAATAGTATCAGGGTACACAGAAATACATAAACTGGTGAAATAATAACATGAGTCAAGGAGATAAGCATGAAAATTTAGTCTCACATTAGTCAATGTAAATTCTTTGGTTTCTTGGCTTGTTATCACTTGCTTGGTTTTTTTTCATAATTAAAATTATATATAATTTGCTAATTAATGGAAAAAGTCCCCACTCATTTAAACATGTCTTTGTTTATTTCTACATCTTATGTGTCTTGCAGTCATTTTATATCTAGAATGCATATTATTTATGCAACATATTATTTAAAGAAATTCATTTACAAGTGCATGTCTGGATTGAACTTTTGTATTATTGCACTCCTACTTTCACGGTGTAAGACTATTCAATGAAAGTATAAAAGAATTTAGCTTATCTTCCTATTTCAAAATTTTGGAATTAGGCACTTCTGCTTTCATGGATGTAGACTATTCAATGATCTAGAACTATGATCCATCGCATGTGAATCATTCCCCATTGCACTGTTTGGGTTGTATTTGAAACTCATGTCCTATGCCTATAATGTCTTTCGAGGATTGCCTCCTTTAAACAAAGGGTCTATCCTTTGTTGACTTAGATACAAGTCACAAGAGGTGGGCCTGATTTGGTTCTTTGTTCCTTCATTCAGACTACTTATTTAGGTCTCTTGAGTAAGAAACAGTGTTGGGATTCTTAGTCTTTTCTTAGAATTACAAATGATGCAATATTGGTGTTAAAATTGCCCCTTTCCATAATTCTTAAAGGGTTCTATCTCAATGGAAGAGCATGTGCTTTACAAGCAGGAGGTTGAAAGTTTGATTCCTTCGTGCCCTAATGATATTTCAATATTGATATTTTTAATAAAATATATATATTTTTATGATCTTTTATGGCTATAGGGGGGTTTCAAATCATTTTTGTATGTTTCAATGAGGGGGGTTCTAGATTGACCTCATATGTCACTACGAGGGGGGTTCAAAACTACCCTTGTATGTTACAATGAGGGGGGTTCATAGTTTGGGGGGGGGGGGGTTGAACTACCTCTGTAGGTACCTACGAGGGGGGTTTATAAATGTCCCCAAATTTTTGTAATAAATACTTTTAGGGGATTTTGAGCTGCCCCCAAAATTCACTTTTAGCATCAGTTTTGATATTTTCTAGAACCTCCCTTAAAAGTTGAAACTTTTATCGTCGGTGCTATTGGGGGGGATTTTGTTAAGACAGCCTCCAAAGGTTAGTCAAATGGAGTTTTATGGAGGGTTTAGATCTGTCCTTTTAGGAACCTATGGGTGGGTTTGGAATCACCTTCATAGGTACCTACGAGGGGGATTTGAAAATTCCCCCGTAGGTACCTATGAGGGGGGTTTGTAACCACCCCCAAAGGCTTGTAATAAGGAATTTTGAGGGGGGTTTGGAAACTCGCCCATAGGTGTCTATGAGGGGGGTTTGGAAACTCGCCCATAGGTGTCTATGAGGGGGGTTTAGAACCACCCTTAAAAGTCACTTTTGAAGGGGGTTTAGACACACCCCCAAAATTCACTTTTAGGGGAAGTTTTGATATCTTCCAAATCTTCCCTTAATAGTCCAAAATTCTAGTTCCATTTCTATTAGGGGTGGTTTGTAAAGACCACCCCCAAAAGTGACTTTTAGAGGCAGAAGAAACCCCCCCCTAAAAGTCAAATTTGTTGTAGTGATGTATTTTATTGCAAATATTATTGTGGTAAGGAATGCAGGAATTAGGTAAGGTTCATCTTCAATCCCATAAATTCTTATCACTATATGATCCTTAAACAAAAACTAATCCCCTATTCTAGTGTCTGGAATAAAGTACAACAACTCTTTGAAATATGGAAATATCCTGGGAGGGGGGTCACTGTGCAAGAGGAAGTATACAATATACATGAATCTATCCATGAAGGCATGGAAAAATTGGTTTCTAGGCTACTTGATAACCAAGTTGGTACATTCATAAACGGGTAGTTGTACTACTGCTTAATCCTTTGTTTTCAACTCCAAGTTATAGTACCATATATAGCAAACATAATAGGTATCTAAAGTATCTAAGTGCGTGGAATTTTATTGGTAAAAATGGATGTTATAAAAAGGAATTTTACATAGGTCAAACTTTGTGAGGATTAAGCTTGGAGGTGGGGTTAAGGATGCCAGGAAGCCTAATAAAGTGTTTTCTACTCCCTTGTCACTGCCTTATCCTAATATATGGCACATTAGGGTAAGAACCTTCTTGGAATTCTCAAAAAAGATAGAGGATTTATATGGTGGTGGGTTTGATAGAATTGGGGTATCCTTATTTAGATGATTAGTTAACAATTATATATTTTCAACTTGATGAATAGGTCTAATAAATTGGGGTTAGGGTCTCATCATCCAAATGCTACAAGTTTTGATGGTTGGAGAAGCATAAAATTTGGGAAATAAATTCTCTTGAGATAATACAAATGTCCTTGGTGTCATTTAAAAACATTACCGATCTCTTATCAGGTGAATAATTGTCCACGCAACAGGTCACAAAATCTGGAAAATGGCAAGTTTGAGGAAAAACTGCCCAGGCAAGGTTTGACTCCCACGAGTGAAAAAATGCGTTCCCATTAATGTGGTTAGACTTGGTTTCCTTAATCAATTGACAGAGATCAAGAATGGATACAAAGGGGTCATAAAATTAAGAATCTCGATCTCCATGGTGATCTTCTTTGGAGTAAAATTTATTATGAAGTGGAGGTGGGTTAGGGTCTGTTAGAGATGCCATTTTACCCTATGATTTGATTCAAACAGTAAATAGGTAACTTCATGGTAAGAGGAACATCAAAATTACTGGTTTAGGATTAAGATTCTCATGATTGACAGGATTACAGGGTATATTAGGTCACAAGTTCTAGGAGCCAACAATATTCTTCTTTTTTCGTAACGAATATGCACTCTTTTACCATTTTCAGTTTATACAAATTCAAATTTTAACAATATATGCAGCAAGTACCTTTCATTTGGTAAAATTTTGAATGACATTAGGATGATGTTATCAAGGGCTTGTTGTAAGTACAACATATCCCATGCCATTTTATTATTGGGAGCCCAATTACACATACAAATGTAAATGATTGAAATTCTTTATCCATTTCATGGCTTCTATTTTACTTATCTTGGTTTCTACAGTCTTCTAACTCGACCAAAACTTCCAAAATCCATGCTTGATTTGTGTGTTTTCAAGATGCAGGAAGCTAGTTTTTTTTGGATTTGTTTCAATCCCGTAGCTCACACCCTGCAACCTGCAAGTTGCAGGATGAGGTAAGTTGTACTCGTATATTTGGAATTATCTCATCTTGCAACCCACAAATGCGGAATGCGGGATGCGAAAGAATTTTTGAAAGATATGCTTTGGAAAACCCACAACCCACATCCCACTTAAGTGCAGAATGCAGGGTGCAGGATGTAGTTTGTTATGTCGCTCGGTTTGCGTATCCCCGCAACATGCATCCCATAAATTGTGGAATGCGGGCAGTGGAGAGGTTTGAATAAATTTTGGTTGTTTTTCCATTCTACATCCCGCATCCTGCAAATGTAGAATACGGGTTATGAAACGATTAATAAAATTTGAATTTTGTGATTTAATCCCGTCTGATCCTGACCATCGATCTTATCATCATCCTATGGTCTTAATTATCTCCCGCGAATTTATATATATTGGTATTGTTGACGATTTCTTTACCATTTTTACCACTATAATTTGTTGTGCTGCATGAATTTACTTTGATGTTTTTTTACCAAGCAACTTTGTCATTATTCGCTCTGATTACAGGTTAGTTTTCGAGTTTCCTTTCCTAATTTGAATTACTTACTATTGTTCCAATATAAATTTAATTTTAATTTATGGTTTATGTGTCCAATAGAACATGTCAACCTCAAAAGCGCCTCGAATTACCTGGTGCAAAAACCTGCAGAAAGACATGCTGACCAAAGAACCAAATTTCAGTGTCTTCTCTGATACCAATGGCTGAGTTAGTGAGACCTACCAGTTGGATTGGTCCCAAATCTATTCCCTCTTTGACAACAATGATCTTTTAGACTTTCAAGATGACCAACCCATTTACGAGAGAATTAGGGATTTCGACATCCACATGATTGCTCCAAGACCTATCGTTCTCTAGTACAATGGCGTAGTCAGATGGATTATTGATCATGCCAATCCAAAAGACCGTTCTTTTAATAATAGTACTGGATTGCTTCTTGCCAATTTCCATTCTGAGACTTTTTGTAAAAATTTATGCTCTCAAACCTTTTAGGTATCTCCTTAATGCCGATTTTGTCAAAGCTACTAAGTCAGGGTATAATTTTGACCAAATGTTGAAGTCTTGGATGACTGAACCATGTAAGTTTTCTCTTAGGAAATGGGACCTATACCCTATTTAATGGTTTAAGGAATCCTATTCCCTTCTTGCAGCAATGTTTTGTAGGCTCTACGGTCTCCCTAACTGTTCCTACTTCAAGGAAGAATGGGCTCCCATTTCCCATGAGGTTCTAACCATGGGAGAATCTCTCCCATGGGATTCAATCTTGTCCTTAGAAATCAAAACATCCATACAATAATTTTAGAAAGCTATTGCCAGGAAGAAACCTAATTTATTTTTCTCTTCCTACATTGTTGACATCTTTTGCACTGAGTTCTGTTATCCAAATTTGGGATGGAGCTGGGTACTACCATCCCTACCCATACACATTTATCATGCGAAGCTATGGGACACAACCTATGTAAACATATTTTATGACATTTGTGAGGGCTTCCTTGTTTGAGTCTATTTCCTAATTTTCAATAAGGAATCTCCTGCTTTCTCCCCTAAAGCTAAAACCCTTATGGCCATAATGAGGGATTGGTATGTCAATGAGTCATTTGCATACATATGGGTCTATGGCAGCAATGTTGCTCATATGTTGCCAAAGGTCATGCCTAACAGGTTGGTTCTTGAATAAATTTCATTTTAGAAGGTCACTGAGGGGATATATAAGAAGTGTACAGTGCCAAAAAGGAAAGCCTAGCCCAAGTTTCCTAAAACTCTTGGATCCTTGAGCATACCAACCTCTACCTGGGTGTCAGAACTCAGTGATCACATAGTGTCTCTTAAGCTAGGTTTTTTCAGTAAGAGACAGCATGATCCCAAGGGGATTGTTGATTTTCACCTTAAGAAGAATCACTTCAAAGCAGGGTACACTCATTAAGAATTCCTAGATGAATTCGACTATCATGGGGTTGATACTTTCACTGAGGTTTTGGTCAGGGCTAAAAGTAAAGAAAAATAGAGTAAAATGCTGCTATATAAAAAGGAAATCAGCGACAAGGTTCGACACTACAGGGAAATGGAATTAGATATTCAAGAAAATATGGTAAAAGACAGAGAAGCAAAGGAGGCTCAAGCAGCCAAAGACACATCTATAGCAACCAGTTCAACCACAGATAAAGGGAAAATTCCCATGGAAGAAATCCCACATGCATGTGTTGATTAGGAGGTTAAAGCCTATTTACATACTTTAGAGAAGATTAAACAGAAGCTGAGCAGGATGACTTTGGCATTGGACAGTCAAGAAATTATAACTTCTTAACCAGCTAAACCTACTCAGGTGACTACTGTTGTTGAGAAATCCCAATATCAACAAACCTAGATTGAGGAGAATCCAATCAAAAAATTAAAGGTTCAAGTTTCATCCATCCCTGCTTCTATTATAGATTTGACCAATTCAGAGGAGGAGTATGAAAGTATTTCCCATGTGCCTGTTACTGTGGAAGATGGAAATGGTAATGATTTATAGGAGTTTACGAATTTGTTTAATGGAAGCAATGAGAGGTCCTCATCAGCTCTCCCACAATCACAACCTTCTTCTCAGCCTTTCCCATAATATTCTGCTTTACTCCTTTCATCAATCCTAGCCTTATATTGCTTACCTACTAGTTCTGCAATGACACCTCTGATGTCTTAGCTATATCAAGATGCCACATGTTTACCCCATTCTATTACACCTGTTTCTTTACAAATTCTCATTCCATCATCCACTATACCTCCAATTTTTAAAGTTGCACTGCATATTCATTATTTTAGTTCAATATCATATCCTGTTCATGAGAAAGCCTCAACACTTTCACCATCATCACTTCGAGCTACTATTGTGCAGGTTTCATCCATTGAAACTTCTGTTTCAGATAATCCTTCAACCCTTAAAGTGATTGTCACTCAGAGTAGTAATTTCTCTTCACTCACCTCTCATATTACAATGTCCATGCCTTCTCATACTATGACTCATACCTCCTCTTTGATATCCACAGGTGTTGACATACCCCCCATTGATGAGATGAGAGATGAATTCAATGAATATTTTGTAATATTTCTGGGAGAGTATCATTATAGAAAATATGATAAATTAGTGGTGAAAAGAGGGGAAAATAGGAGTAGAGATCAGAGTAATGTGGATTCATCCCTTTTAAATGAAATTGTGTGGACTCAACGATCAAGCGATCCACAGGTGGATGCTACAGACGTTGATTTTGTCCTAGGGGTTTTTACAGGTGCTAATTTTGATGCTTTCAATACTCTAAACAGGGAATTCGATAAGAAGAAGGCATAAATTGTCAGATTAAAGGAGGAACTAGAACAGGTTAAAAGACAACATGAGGATAGGTATGATGAATTACAAGTAAAGAATGTTGCTCTTCATGATGAGTCATAGAAAGAAAATACTACCAATGCTACTTTGGTACAGAAGTTAGTTTTGTTGGAAAAGCAATATAAAGATGCAACTGCAAGTGCAACTTCATCTTCATTTTCTAAATTTTCTCAGGAGGAATTCAAGGAGCTAGAGGAGCTAGCTCTTCGGACCAATAGGGAGCATCATGATTTAGTCAGTGGGTTGTTTAAAAATTTGGATAACATTTTTGAAACTCATGTGACTTTTGATCAAATGTCTGTTGTTTTAGATGATCTAGTAGAAAAAAGGCAACAAGCTTCAAAAGCAGATGATGAAGTTACAGACTAGAAAAGGTATATGAAAGACAAGCCAGACAACACTACCATTCTCACTAACTTCTAGTTTAAGAAAATCAGGACTATCCTAAGAGCCTAGGAAGATTTAGATGAAACGTTCACTTAAGCTATAAAGAAGGCATAAGCTATTTGTAGCAGAAGGTGCTATGCTACAGACAATCTCATGGATGAATTATCTTTTCCTGCAATGGTACTCATTGACAAAGCATGTCCACCAGGGTTAATGATTGAATTGGTTGAACAGAGAAGAGATGAGGAAGAAGAGAAGATCAAGGAGCTTGATCATGTCAATATAGATGATGTGGATCAGTTAATCAAACGACCATTTGCAATTGAAGGGAAAATTCGCATCTATATTCGTTTTTGGCATATGCTAGCTAAAAATGAAATTGAAGATCACAAATGCAATGCCCAACTTGGCATTGAATCTACCAGCTATCCTGATATTGAGGAATTTTTACGCATATGGAAAATATGTAGGGATTTTCTAGGATATTAGTTTTGTTTAGTTGTTTTTATCCCCTTTTAAGGGATATTCATTCTTTTGTAATAATTATTTAAGAGGTAGTTCTCGAATGCATCAAGGGACTTTTGGAGAAGGAAGGATTGGTACAGGAGAATGAAAAACACCTCTATTTTTCCTGAGGTTTATGTAATTTATTGCAAAACTTTGAATAAATACAGTATTGTTATTTCATATCTCTTGTCTATGATCTGATTGAATTTCTTTGACAGAGCTCAATTTTTCTTGTTTCGAATAGCCAGATGATGTTGTGATTTACTTGTAATTTATAAATGTGTTCATTCATAACCTAGATTTCTCTTTGTTATTGATTAATGCATTGGAAAAGATTTAAGGAATTTATTCTTTAACTGTATTTATCTATTTCTGCAAGTGATTGAATAGTAAAAATTTACAGCAAGAAATGTTGGTTTTTCAACTAACATGTGCTATGAAGGTTGACTTTGAATGATGTAATCTTAGGTTGGTGTCAATTGAAATCCTTAGCTACAGGAACACCAGACATTCTTGAATCCTCTGAATATCGGTCCACTCAAGATACACAACCTCCCTAAGAGGAAGAGGAAGATGACTAGCAGGTCATCACTGTGAGTTTATTTTTAGAAGAAGAGGAAGAAGAACCTAACACAGTTTTCAATCTAGAACACACTCACAATACTAGATCCAAAGGGCCACCTCCATAGGAATCAACACCTACGACACAGGCTCCCAACAAAGGTAAAACTGAAACTCAGAAAGACACTCTCATTCCTGAACCAAAATACAAT
Organism: Pseudotsuga menziesii; assembly: GCA_001517045.1. Lineage (NCBI taxonomy): Eukaryota > Viridiplantae > Streptophyta > Pinopsida > Pinales > Pinaceae > Pseudotsuga > Pseudotsuga menziesii. Next base: position 380,762 of record LPNX010155879.1, read on the forward strand.
TTGGCCTAGGATTTGAAGAGAGTAAAGGAAAATATATCTTTATTTGACCTTCTCAAAATCCCTTTCGTAAGGGATTCCTTGCCCAAAATCATGATAATCAAGCAACATAGAGAATCTCATAATAACAATATTAACTCTTCTCCCTGACCAAACCACCCAAATCCTGGAAGCAAGGACACTCCATCCTTCTTAATTACTTTTGAATTCTTTAACATGAATGTACATAACTGCATGGTAGACTCATGTGTTTCGTCTAATGTCATGCCTCTTTTTGTATGAAAAAATTTGAATGCTACATGGGAATCTTGTCCCGTTCAAATTATACAATTAGACAGATCCAAAGTCAAAGTTGTAGGAAGACTAAGGAATATTTTGCTCAGATTATCTGCAGATCCTCAAATTCATCAAACTATTGATATTATGATTGCAGATATCCCAGAGAAGGTTACTTTTCTATTGATTGGTCTCACCTGTGGTTACCCCTTAACGGGCAGCCTAATAAACTCAAAGTTGACAGAGAACTTTTCATGAAATAAACTGTAACTGATCTCGACAGTTCCAATGAATCTGTCTCCTTTTTTTATAATCAAATTGAACATTTTACATTTGACACTTTCTTTGGAGACCTACCTGCTGATGTTTCGCAAGCAGAGAATGTGCAGAAACGGTCTCAGATAACTCATCTTACTTATGCGCCATTCTCTAGCACTATTGTACACAATGTCTATAATTTAAATACTAACTTCAGAATTGATCCTATTGTTTGGACTTTGTTTTTTGATGGCTCTAGATCTAAGGATGGAGCGGGTGCGGGATGCATCCTTATTGATCCAAAGGGGATCAAAACAATGATCGTGTGCAGATTGGAGTTTGAATGTACTAACAATGTAGCTGAGTATGAGGAATTAATCCAAGGACTCAGGAAAGTTGTTGATATGGGAGCAAGAGCGATTGAATGCATAGGAGACTCTGAAATCATAGTGAAACAGGTACAAAACCAGATACATTGTAGGTCTCCACGCTTAGTCAATTACCAAAGACTGGTTAGAGATATGACTAATTCCTTTTCAGCATTTAATATCAAATATGTTCCTAGATCACAGAACTTTGACGCAGATTTGTTAGCCAATACTGCATCTAGACTAATCCCTCCTGAAGGTTTGTCTCCACAAACTTTCTCTATTTAATCGATGTACAGACCTTCTATACCAGACAATGTCACAAATTGGAAAGTGTTCAATGATGACCAACAAATACTAGACTTCCTTTCAGCCCAAAACACTTTTGAAGGTATGGCTATTGACAAAGTTGATCATGAAAAGTCTCTATATGACCCTTCCAATATCATCCCCAAATCTATTATCAGTTTAGAGAATTTTTATGACTTACAAGATAAAGTTAGACAAACCACCAACTGTAATACCCAGAGCTCAACCTTGAGATACACACCTATTAATTTAGGAACATAGCAAGAACCTTGCTTTATTAATATTGGAATTCATTGCTCCCATGATGAGAGAAGCAGTTTTATTAAATTGTGTAGAGAATTTAAAGACGTGTTTTCCTGGGCATACAATGAACTCGTGACTTTCGACACTAGTTTCATGCACCATAACATCCCAATGAAACCTGAGGTAAAACCATATCAATAGAAACTGAGGAAAATGCACCTCAATTTAGAGCCTTCTGTCAAAAAGAACTTGATAAGCTACTCTCGGCCAGGATCATATTTCCCATCAGACACACGTAGTGGATAACTAAATTAGTACATGTTCGGAAGAAGAATGGGGAAATCAGACTCTGCATAGATTTCAAAAACCTGAATCAGGCCTCTGAAAAATACAATTACCCTGTTCCTCCAATGGAGCAGATTTTGCAGAAAGTAGTCGGATCTGAGATGTTCTTGATGTTAGATGGTTTTTCAGGTTACAACCAAGTCCTGGTTGCCCCCAATGATCAACTTAAAATAGCCTTCCAAACTCCTTGGTGAACATTCGCATATAGACGAATGCCATTTTGGCTAATAAACGTAGGAACCACGTTCCAGAGAGCTATGGACATAGCTTTTAGGGGCTTAATCCATAATTATTTCATTTTATACTTAGATGATGTAACCATTTACTCTAAAACACTACAAGATGATTTATCTTCTTTGAAACAGGTATTTGAAAGATGTAGGATATTTGGGATCTCTCTCAATCCTAAGAAGTCCATCTTCATTGTGATGGAAGGTAAGCTGCTAGGTCTCATCGTCTCGAAGGAAGGTATGATCATTGATCTAGATCACGCTGAAGAAATCTCTAAGATCAGCCTCCCTAACTCCCGAAAGGCAATGCAATCATTCTTGGGTAAGATTAATTTCGTTCGTAGATTCGTTCTGAATTTTGCTCAAGTCATTAAACCCCTGCAGTTTTTAGTTAAAAAGGATGTAACATTTAAGTGGTCCGATGAACAGAAGAATGCATTTACCGAAATTAGGAGAGCTATAGTAGAAGCGTCTTCTCTTATGTCTCCAGATTTCAGTAAATATTTCATACATTATACTTTTTCTACTGAATTTTCTTATGCAGCTATCCTAACACAGAAAAATCATGAGGATGCTATGATCCCCATTTCTTTCATGAGTTCAACATTTAAAGGAGCTAAAATAAACTATTCCCAAGTTTACAAATAGGCCTACACGGTATATAAATCAATAAAACATTACATGCCTCATATTTTGAAGTCAAGGACCAAGGTGATTGTCCCATATGCGGCCATTCGCAATGTCCTCGTCCAAAAGGAGTTGGGAGAAAAAAGAGCTCAGTGGATGACGTCCCTAAAAGAATATGATCTGGAGATCAAACCTGCAAATATAGTCATAGGACAAGGGTTGTGTCAACCCTCTACCCAATCAAATGATCCTCAATATTAGCATTCTGATTGGGAACATGATTTTGGCTATACCTATAGGTTTTGTTAATGCAATCAGAACAGTGACATCTGAATGGTAAGATCACATCAAGTTCTTTCTTCATAATGGATTTTCTCCTGAAACCCTTGATCCTAAGAAATGTAGAGCATTGAGGCTGAAATCAACCCCTTATCAACTTATTGATAATGTTTTGTTTAGAAATAATTATGGTGGAGTTTTTCTTAGATGCCTTGAAAAGGACCAGAATGACGAGTTCCTCTTTCAATTTCATGTAGGACCTGCAAGTGGGCATTTCTCAGGTGATACAATGGCTCACAAAATCATCTGGGTAGGATACTATTGGCCCACCCTATTCAGAGATGCTCATGCATATGTCATAATATGTGAACCTTGCCAGAAGTGCGTCGGAAAGGTAAAAAAACCTCCCTTCCCTTTACAGCCAGTAGTAGTACAATTCTCTTTTCAATAGTGGGGATTGGATTTCGTCATACCTATCAACCATGTATCTTCTTTACAACACAAATACATTTTTACATCCATTGATTATTTCACCAGGTGGGTTGAAGCAGCCCCTCTAAGACTGTGTAACACAAACTAGGTAATTTCATTTCTTCAAAACTAGATAGTCACCAGGTTTGGAACCCCCAAGTATCTCATTTTTGACAATGCGTCATACTTCCAATCCATTGACCTAACTAGATATGCCCTTGAGAAAGGGATCAAGCTTAAATTTTCTGCCAACTACTATCCTCAGGGAAATGGACTTGCAGAATCTTCTAACAAAAACTTGATAAACATCTTTAAAAAGACAGTGGCTTCACATCACAAAAATTGGAATACCCAACTCTATAATTCTCTCTACGCAGATCGAATCACCCCAAAGGAAGCCATTGGTAACTCCCCTTATTGCCTAGTTTATGGCAAGGAAGTAGTCCTACCAACTAATCTCACCATCCCTTCATTGCAGTTGGCCCAATCCATCCAAGAGAATGATTCTTCTCTGTTACAGCAGAGCATTGATTCTCTACTCAAGCTAGAGGAGGATAGAGGAAAGGCAAAGACAAAATTCTACCAACATCAACAGTTGGTGAAAAAATTGTTTGACGAGAAGTCCTCCTCTGATAGAGACTTTTCAGTGGGATATTTAGTGTTAATATGGGACAAGCAACACAAATAAAAAAAGAGTATACTAAATTCCAACGCCTTTGGATGGGACCATTCATTGTCACAAAAAATATCGATCCTAGTACTGTTCAGTTACAAACACTGGAAGGAGTCGTTGACAGCTATCCAGTGAATGTTTTCTTGCTTAAAAATTATTTTGTTTGAAAAGATTCTTCAACCCTGTACATAGGTTTGGTGTGTTATTTTTCTTTTCTTATTCTTTTTGATTGCTTGATATTAGTATACTTTTGGTAATCTCTACACATCTGGAAATGATGGGCAATCAGTCTTTCTCAATATTCAATACTCTTAATCCAAGCAAATTGCCAGTTTCCATCTCCCTTAACTTCTATCAGGATCTGTTATATATGAATGGAAACCAATCATTGCAAGGTTTCATATTGATGCGCTCTCAACCCGGTTAGTATATCCTATCTACTTTACTCTTGTGATGAAGTTCATGGAAGAAGAGGTTCACCTTGTCTAAGTTCTCATTAGATCATTGCAGCATACCTTTATAACCTGGTCAGTCTTGCCTTTTCAGAATTCAACCATGGCCATTTGCAAAATAATTGTATCATGTGAATTGCAAGATGAGGGGTCTCATCATGAGCCAACTTATTAGGTTCATATGTGCTTATTGGAATGACATCTTCACCATACAACTTAGGGAGGTGGCTTCTAGTTTTCTGGAAGATGGGAGATCCTATCACAGGTCGATGCATTCATCATCTATGAAGCATTAGTGAGTAACACTATCATTAGATGGACACCAAGCCATGGTAGTGTCTTGTAATTCATATCCAAATAAAACCCTAATTGTTCCTAGAAAGAAAAATATTGTACATAAGGACGAGGGGGTCTTATCCAAATCCATCCTTACTATGATCATGGACTTTATTTTGGACTGAAATTGTCATTAGATGGTTCCCAAGCCATCATAATTTCTTTCATCCATACCGTTGGAAGATAAGAGGTCTCCTTACTGATCCAGATTGTTCAGTTTCTAAGTCAATTTTTTGAATGGCACTGATCACCATAGGATGGGGAAGTGGTCCTATGTCAATAAACATTGTTATTTCAAAAAAAAAAATTGTTGATGTTTTTAATGGCCTATGTTCGAAGATCCAAAATTGTCAAGATCTAATCCCGGGTTCAACTTGAACTGTGGGCCTATGTCAGCCTTACTCCAAGTGATCGTTATCCTTCATGCCATCTGAATCAGAGTCACATTATCCTTACAATGACCATGGATGGGAATGCATTAATCACTCTTTGATAATCCTTTCTTGGTTTCACTCTTATATTGACATTTCCTATAATCTCAAGTTGATCATTTCTCTACTGACATATTTAATTGGAAAAGGTTATTGTTTCGAAGAGATAACTAGTTCTTCCATCCAGTTGCCATTTGTTGTAAGCACAACATATCCCATGTCCTTTTATTAATGGGATCCCAATTACACATACAAAGGTAAATGATTGAAATTCTTTATCCATTTCATGGCTTCTATTTTACTTATCTTGGTTTCTATAGTTTTCTAACTTGACTAAAACTTCCAACATCCATGCTCGATTTGTGTGTTTTCGAGATTCGGGAAGATAGTTTTGTTTGGATTTGATTCAATCCCATAGCCCGCACCCTACAACACGCAAGTTACGGGATGAGGGAAGTTGTACTCATATATTTGGAATTATCTCATCCCGCAACCCACGAATGCAGAATGCAGGATGCCGAAGAATTTTTGAAAGATATGCTTTGGCCAACCCTCAACCCGCATCTCACTTAAGTGCAGGATGCAGGGTACAAGATGTCATTTATTATGTCACTCAGTTTGTGTATGCCTACAACCTGCATCCCATAAATTGCAGAATGGGGGCTGCGGAGAGGATTGAATAAATTTTGGTTTTTTTTCCATTCTGCATCATGCATCCCGCAAATGTGGAATACGGGTTACGAAATGATTAATAAAATTTGAATTTTGTGATTTAATCCCGCATCCCACAAAGTCTAATTCTGATAGTCAATCTTATCCTCATCCTATGGTCTTAATTATCTCCCATGAATTNAAGAAACTTTTTCATTATTCACTTTGGTTATAGGTTAATTTTCAAGTTTCCTTTCCTAATTTGAATTACTTACTATTTCTACAATATAAATTAGTTTTAATTTCTTATTTTTGCATCCAACAGAACATGTCAACCTAAAAAAACGGCTCGAATTACCCGGTGCAAAAACTTGCAAAAAGACATGCTGACCAAAGACCCAAATTTCAGTGTCTTCTCTGATACCAGTGGCCAAGTTAGTGAGACCTACCAATTGGATTGGTCCCAAATCTATTCCATCTTTGACAACAATGATCTTTCAGACTTTCAGGATGAGAAACCCATTTACGAGAGAATTAGGGATTCCGACATCCACATGATTGCTGCAAGACCTGTCGTTCTCCCTTACAATGACACAGTCAGATGGATTAATGATCATGCCAATCCAAAATTGAATATTATTGAACCTTTAAGGTTCTTGATAATAGTAATGGATTGCTTCTTTCCAATTTCCGTTCTGAGACTGTTGTAAAAATTTATTCTCTCAAACCTTTTAGGAATCTCCTTAATGCCAATTTTGTCAAAGCTGCTAAGTCTAGGTATAATTTTGACCAAATGTTGAAGTCTTGGATGACTAAACTGTGTAAGTTTTCTCTGAGGAAATATGACCTCTACCCTATTGAATGGTTTAAGGAACCCTATTTTATGCTTGCAACAATGTTGTGCAGGCTCTATGGTCTCCCTTATTGTTCCTACTTCAAGGAAGAATGGGATTCGATTGCCCATCATGTTATAACCATGGGTGAATCTCTCCCATGGGATTCAATCTTGTCCTTGGAAATCAAAAGAGACAGCATGATCCCAAGGGGATTGTTGATTTTCACCTTAAGTAGAATCACTTCAAAGCAGGGTACACTCATGAAGAAGTCCCAGATGACTTCATCTATCAGGGGGGTGATACTTTCTCTGAGGTTTTTGGCCAAGGATAAAAATAAAGAAGAACATAGTCAAATCCTGTTATATCAAAAGGAAATCAAAGACAGGGTTTGACACCACAGGGAAATGGAATTAGATATTCAAGAAAAGATGGTGAAAGATAGAGAAGCAAATGAGGCTCAAGCAGCCAAATACACATCCATAGCAACCAGTTTAGCCACATATAAAGGGAAAAGTCCCATGGAAGAAATCCCACAGGCATATGTTGATCAGCAGGTTAAATCCTATTTACATACTTCAGAGCATATTAAACAGAAGCTGAGTAGGATGACTTCGGCATTGGACACTCAAGAAATTACAACCTCTCAACTAGCTAAAGCTACTTAGGTGACTACTGTTGTTGAGAAAGCCCAATCTGAACAAACCTGGATTGAGGAGAAGCCACTCAAAAAAATTAAAGGTTCAAGTTTCATCCATTTCTACTTATACTATAGATTTGACCAATTTAGAGGAGGAGGATGAAAGGATTTCCCCTGTGCCTCTTACTGTGGAAGCTAGAAATGGTAATGATTTACAGGAGTTTATGAATTTGTTTAATGGAAGTAATGAGAGGTCCTCATCGGCTCTCAGACAATCACAACCTTCTTCTTAGCCTTTCCCATAATCTTTTGCTTTACTCCATTCATCAATCCTAGCCTTATCTTCCTTACCTACTGGTTCTGTCATGAAACCTATGATGTCTCAGCTATATCAAGATGCCACATGTTTACCCCATTCTATTACACCTGTTTCTTTACAAATTCTCATTCCATCATCCATTATACCTACAATTTTTAAAGTTTTGTTGCATATTCCTTCTTTTAGTTCAGTATCATCTCATGTTCATGATAAATACTCAGCACTTTCACCACCAACACTTCAAGATACTACTGTGAAGGTTTCATCCATTGAAACTTTTGTTTCAGATAATCCTTTAACCCCTAAAGTGACTGTTACTCAGAGTAGTACTTTCTCTTCACTCACCTCTCATATTACAATGCCCATGCCTTCTCATACTATGACTCAGACCTCCTCTTTGATATCCACAGTTGTTGACATACCCCCCATTGATGATATGAGAGATGAATTCAATGAAGATTTTGTAATATCTCTAGGAGAGTATTTATAGCAAACATGACAAATTAGTGGTGAAAAAGGGGAAAAAGAGGAGTATAGATAAGAGTAATGTGGATTCATCCCTTTCAAATGAAATTGACATGGACTCAATGATCAGGTGATCCACAGGTGGATGCTACAGACGCTGCTTTTGTCCTAGGGTATTTTACAGGTGCTAATTTTGATGTTGTTAATACTCTAAACAGGGAATTCGATAAGCAAAAGGCAGAAATTCTCAGATTAAAGGAGGAACTGGAACAGGTCAAAATACAACATGAGGATAGGTATGATGAATTACAAGTAAGGAATGTTGGTCTTCATGATGAGTTACAGAGAGAAAATACTACCAATGCTACTTTGGTACAGAAGGTAGTTTTGTTGGAAAAAAAGTATGAAGATGCAACTACAAGTGCAGCTTCATCTTCGTTTTCTAAATTTTCTCAGGAGGAATTCAAGGAGCTATCTCTTCAGACCAATAGGAAGCATCACGATTTAGTGAGTGAGCTGTTTAAAACTTTGGATAACAATTTTGAAACTCATGTGACTTTTGATAAAATGTTTGTTGTTTTAGAAGATCTAGTAGAAAAAAGGAAACAAGCTTCAAAAGCATATGATGAAGTTACAGACTGGCAAAGGTATATGAAACACAAGCCAGACAACATTACCATTCTCACTAACTTCAAGTTTAATAAAATCAGGACTATCCTAAGAGCCTGGGAATATTTAGATGAAACAGTCACTGAAGCTATAAAGATGGCACAAGCTATTTGTAGTAGAAGGTGGTATGATGCAGACAATCTCATGGATGAATTATCTTTTCCTGCAATGGTACTCATTGACAAAGCATGTCCATTAGGGTTAATGATTGAACATGTTGAACAGAGAAGAGATGAGGCAGAAGAGAAGATCAAGGAGCTTGATCATGTCAGTATAGATGATGTGGATCGGTTAATTAAATGAACATTTGCAATTGAAGGTAAAATCCACATCCATATTCATTTTTGGCATAAGCTAGCTAAAAATGAAATTGAATATCACAAATACAATGCCCAACTTGGCATTGAATCTTCCAGCTATCCTGATATTGAGGAATTGTTACGCATATGGAAAATATGGAGGGATTTTCTGGGATATTAGCTTTGTTTAGGTTTCTTGATCCCCTTTTGAGGGATATTCATTCTTTTGTAATAATTATTTAAGAGGTAGTTCTCGAATGTATCAGGGGACTTTCGGAGAAGGAAGGGTTGGTACAGGAGACTGAAAAACACCTCTGGTTTTCCTGAGGTTTATGTAATTTACTGCAAAACTTTGAATAAATACAGTATTGTTATTTCATATCACTTGTCTATGATCTGATTGAATTTCTTTGATAGATCTCAATTTTTCTTGTTTCGAATAGATAGATGATGCTGTGATTTACTTGTAATTTGTTAGAGGAGCAAGTCAATATGCCGACTTGAACGATAGCTGACTAAGTTGGTCAGTTGACTAAACTAGAGATTAGGTCGGCCACCTAAGGTCATGTCGGTTCACTAAACTGACGGGTAGTTATTTTTTAACTGTTTGTAAATCATATATATGAGGTTGTTGAGCCAGATGAGAGCTCAGTTCAGTTCTCTGTATTGTATGGACCCTCTCATGCTAATATAATATGTTATTCTATCTAGTTGTTCTTGTCTCTTGTCTCTGTTATGTATGTATGTTTTAGTATGTATTATTGGTAACCTTATGTGATCTGTGAGATTACAACATTGCTTCCATTTCCAGTAGTACATGTCTGAGATTTATGCAAGCAGATGATATCAGAACAGGAGATTAAGGACGGGTGGGAGCGTAAAGTAGCAAATTATTTGCAGAATTACGCATGAAGAAACAGATTGACGACCGCACAAGCAAAAGAAAGATTCTTTACAGAGACACATGAGAAGTTTGTAGAATCAATGCCCCAACTTCTGAAGAAAATCCTGGATGACAAAGATGGAAGGGACTAAAGATCAACAGTTATTAGAAAAACTGAGTCACGAGGGAAGAACAAACTTGTCGGAGTGGTTCGAAAAAATCGCCAACGAATTCTACGAGGAGAAAGCAGTAGAAGATAGAAATTTGGTGGAAACCATCAAGAAGAAATTCTACACAGACCTCACCAAGCAATTTTTGTGTTCCTTACCGACCTTGTTGTTTAAATTCCTGATAGATAAGGGAGTGGGTCATATTGTCGAACCCCATCCATCACTTTGTGGACCGCCATTAAACCCTAATTGGGCAGAAAAGCAAAAGAGGTGGAAAACATTCATTGCAAAAAGGGAGTGGGTTTACTTCCTAAGCAAGTAGACAGAACTATCCGAGCTTTCTAAAGCATCAGGTAAGCTATGGGGAGTTAGCTGGTCATATGTTGGAATAAAGTGGAGTGGATTCTAGTCGACTAAAAGAAATACCAATCACCAGTAATGAGAAGTCAACCTAAAAAGGAAATCGAGAAGATAGTGTCACACAAAGGTATGACATACTTCCAGAAAATAGAGAGGGAGAGGAGGCTACAAAGTAGGGAAGAAAGAAGAGAAAGAGACTTAGCACTGTAGAGAGAAATGAGTACTAGGGTGAGCAATCAGGAAAGAGATTTGTTGTATTCGGGTCATGACCGACAAGAAGAAGGTGTGGAAGAAGAGGCGTCCACTATGGAAGAAGAACTATGGATAGAGCAACGAGAAGCTCTCCAATTAGAAGTTCCCCAGGAAGTAAAACCTCCGACAGATCCACGTACCCAGATACAAGCTATTGTCGAAGAGGACCTCAGACTAGGAGCTGGTGACTTTGGTATATGGAGCTGACTAGATGAAGAGACATACATTGGTAAACATCTCATTATATATCGACCAGAAGAAGGAAATTGGGTTACGCTTCAAGCGGTACCCTCCAACCGAAGTATCCACTTACTTTTACTGACACATGAAGGAGCACCCCCCCTGCCAAATACAGCTTTGGAGGACACAGAACATTCAGAACTGCGGAAAGATAATTGTATTTGGACATCGATAGAAGAAGTCGACTCGAACCGATTACTGGAAGAAGAGGAAACGACAAAAACAACCGACGGGAATGAGAGTTTCGTCGACGATAGTTTTGTAGAGAGGAATAAGCAGATAACCCCACCACCAACTCCACCACCACCACCTCCTAAAAGCAATGACAGTGACTCCGACATGGGTCATGGGGCAGCACACATTCCTCTATATGAGGGTAATGAGGACCCCAGATGACACTGGTTCGTCTGTGAGTCGACTTGGGAGGCTAACCAAGTTACGGATGAAGAAAATCAGATGGCGCAGTTCACCGGTGCCTTGAGGAAAAGAGCATTAACTTGGTACATGAACTTTTTTGAAAGAACACCCTGAGCAACTGAAGCCAAGATCAAATCGCAATTTCTATCATTTTTTAAAACTCCAGATGCAAAACATCTGGCAGCAAAGAAACTAAAAATGACATCACAGAAGCCAGGAGAAACTATCCGTGATTATGATAAATGATGGAAATACCTTCTTAGCCAATTGGACTATGTTATTGATGAACAGTTATTAATCCAGTGGTTTCTTGCAGGGTTATCACAGAAAATTCACTGACACATAAGTCTGGAGACATTTAAGACTTACGAAGATGCGCTTACAAAAGCTCTCCAAGTAGAAATGGATGAGGACATACCAGCATACTCCACTGATCATATATTAGAATAACAGCTCGAGAGCGTACAGAAGTCATTAAAAGAATTAAACCTCAAAAGTCAGGATATCTGGTGCACAAAGTGCTCGATGGCTGGACATTCAAAAGACAATTGTTGACAGGACATCAGGCAATAGGACGTTCGATCCGTGCAGACTAAATGTTTTTACAACATTTTCCAAGAGCATGGAGATCACTCAACAAAAGATTGCCCATTCAACATGAAGAATGGCAAGGCATCTTTGTGTGCAATCTACGAAACCAAAAATCATAACACGGGCGACTTCCATCTGAACCTCAAGAACCAAAAAAATTATCATGCAGTCTATCAAACCAATGCTGTTGCACAAAGTAATGAGCAAAACCACGCGCCAAACGATCAGAACAATCAAAGATACAAAGGTCGAAGATACAAGTGCCGGTATGACAACCGACGTGGAGGCTATGGAAGTTGAGGTTGATTCTCTAGGAATTGAGACAACCGACCATGTCGACCCATCCAATGTTTCACATGTTATAAGGAGGGACACCGACATGCATATTGTCCATACAAGGATAGGAATGACCTCAAATTCTGTACTAATTGTGGTGTAGGGGATCACTCATTATAGGATTGCCCTATTATGCTTGAAAAGATAAATAAAAAGAAGAATGTTAATGTCTTGCTGTGTGTGCAAAAACATGATACTATCAATACAAAGAATTTACATATTGTAACCCGACAAGGGACGAAAACTGGGAGTGATAACCCCCAAATAAGCAAGATAAAAGAGAAAAATGTTTATCCTAACCCAGTTAAAGAAAAACAAATATATAAAGATGCAACAAATATATTTAGAGAATTTGCATGACAAGAAGAAGAAAATGACAATCGACATAACACAATAAAAGAACTAATACAACTAGTACAAACAGATAACTCAGTATCTCAATTCATCAACTTATTATATGAAATAAAACACAACAACACCAAAAAACAAACAAAGAATATCTGCAGTCTAAATCAAAAAGATAAAAGTGATTTTGACCCACTTGTCAACTTGGAAATTGAAGGATACCATGTCCAACAAGTTGTACTCGATTTCGAATCACAGGTAAATATTATGACTTGACACACATGGGAATAGTTAGGTAGACCTCGACTATATGAGTCAGGTATATACCTGAAACTAGCTAACCAAGGCCTAATTGAACCTATTGGGATCTGGAAAAATGTGGACACCACAGTTAAGGGAATATCAACCAAAGTCGACTTCGAAATTATTGACCCTAAGGAAGGATCCAGCTCCTTCCCAGCGTTAGTAGGTCAACCTTGGGGAAGAAAGATGAAAGCATCGATATCTCTAGATAAAGAGAGAATAAAATTAAAAGGAAACAGACAAAATTTCATTGTACCTATTCATCCATCCCAAGGAGAACCTTGGATAGAACCTATCGATGAAGAAGTTGATATCCGACAACTTTATCAGATACAAAATAATGCAGATTATACAGAACCTAATATCTATGGAGAACTTCATTTGGGCAACCAAGAATCAGTAGGATATAATTCAGATGTAGAATTATATGATTGGGAAGTCGAGAACTACAAAACACAAGCAAGTGGGTGTTGGACTATCCAAAAAGTATAGAAAAATCCCACCTAACAGTTCTTCATAGTGTCCATTGTACCAAAAATATTTTAGAAAAAAATTAGGGCATACCCTACTTTAAAACCTACAAATATAAATAATACACAAAAACCAAGATATAAGGAAAGAGAATCACCAGTCATGCACATAGAACAAGTGTCCAAAAATATTGGTGAACATGGTCGAGTACAAAGTTTTGTAGAAACTTTTACAGGACAAGCTGCTAGATGGTGGGATACCCATCAGACAAGACTGCAGACCTGGACAACAACTTCGACTTACTTTGTAGAAAGGTTTGGAGGAAAGAAGTTAACCAACCAAGCTCAGATACCTATTTTCTTTCAAGGATAGAATCCAGACATGTGAAAAAGAATGGAGAAGACTTGGGTACAAATATGAATTTGCATGGCCACATCTGTTCCCATCAACCCTTGCCGACTTACCAAACAAATGGTATAAGATGGAGGAAGCCCGAGGTGAAACCTTCCTATGGCCTGAACTCAGAGAAAATTTTATCAAAGATTTCAACTTTGTACCACAAAATAAGAATTTGGTCGAAACAGCAAAACAGATTAAAGAATTTATACAACCGACAGAAAACAAACCCTTAAAAGACAACCGACAGACAATGAACTATAAGAATATACAAACCAGGACAATACCACAGTCAACAAGACTACAGTTAGAAAATGAAAATACAAAAGGGAAATTTTTTAGATGGAAATCAAACCATGTCGAAATGACCAAACCTATTCACACAGTACTCAAAGTTGGAACCACCGACAAGGACGATACCGACCGAATGACTGTAGCCAAGTTCCCTGCCACATTCTTATAGTTTAAAGAAGGAAGTCAACCAATCAATGAATCCAAAGCACCAGAATGGTTAGATGCTAAGGTAAAAACTAGAGAATTCAACATCTCAAATGATGACCAACCGAAAATGGCAAAGATTGGAGACTACTGGAGTGAAGAGCAGACAACAAAAATAGTGAACGTCTTAAAAGAGTTCCAGGATGTATTTGCCCGAGATTATACAGATCTCAAAGGTTTAGTCCACGAAATGGGTGAAATGAAAATTGACACTGAACCTGATGTTCGGCCTATGAAGAAAAGGCCATATAAGCTAGCTCATAAATACAAAGAGATAGTAAAAAAGGAGATTGATAACATTCTTACAGTATGCATCATCTACCCTATTGACCAATTAGAATGGGAAATTCCAATGGTTTTTCAACCTAAGAAACATGATCCGACCAAATTAATAATTTACGTCGACTTCAGGGAGCTAAATAAAGTAACACTAACATACCCATTTCCAACTCCTTATGCAGATGAAATCTTAAATGAAGTTGCAAGACATGAATGATACTCATTTACAGGTGGCTACTCAAGTTATAACCAAGTGCCAATAGCTAAAGAAGATCATAAAAATACAACATTTGTATTTGAATTTGGCTCATTTGCTTACAAGGTTATGCCTTTTGGATTAAAGAATGCACCTACATTATTCTCTAGAATTGTGGTCAAAACATTCCAAGAATATGTTTACAAAACCATGGCAGTATACTTTGATGATTGGACAATATACTCCATGTTAAAAGATCATTGCAAGTGGCTAAGGCTTATGTTGGAAAGATGTCAACAAATCCAATTAGCCTTGAACATCATGAAGTGTATATTTGTGACCCCCATAGGGATATTGTTAGGACACAATGTCTGCAAGGAAGGTATTAAGGTAGATTTTGCAAAAATCAAAATTATCCTCGACCTAAAACTCCCAGTGAACTCAAAACAAGTTAGAGTGTTACTAGGTCATAAAGGCTATTATAGAAAATTTATAAGATACTATTCAGATATGACCTATGCACTAGAAGAACTATTAAGTGAAGATAAAGAGTTCGACTGGACAGAAGAGTGCCATTTATCATTTGAAAAACTAAAAAGAAAACTAGTCGAAGCACCAATCCTAAGGTTTCCAAACTGGTCGACTAAATTCCATGTCCACATCGACACATCAGGCCTAGCAATAGGAGCAATCCTAACTCAGCCAGGAGATGATGGAATGGATTATCCTATAGTTTACAGTAGAAAAAAACTAAACAAAGTTGAACGAAACTATTTGATGACAGAAAGAGAAGCATTAGGAATGGTCTTTGCACTACAAAAATATCGACATTATCTACTAGCTAATAAATTTATCTTTTACACTGATCATCAGGCATTAAAATACCTTGTGAACAAGCCTCTACACCATGGAATAATTTTTCGATGGCTATTTCTATTCCAAGAATTTGAGTTCAAATTCGTTGTCAGACTAGGTAAGTTAAATGTCAGTCCCGACCATTTATCTCGAATCGGCATAAGAGAGGAACCGATAGGAGTCAAAGATGACTTACCAGATGCACATCTATTTTGAATAGAAGTGGTCCCGGCAGAGTTAGAGGAAATAGCCCAGTTTTTAGAAGATGGACAAGCACCAGAAAGCATGAGTACCAAAAAGAAACAGATTTTAGCCATGAAAGCTGCACCTTATAGCCTCATAAATGGATTCCTATACAAAATGGGTTTAGATGACATCCTTAGAATGTGTGTACTGGAACATGAAAGAGACAACATTATGCATGAAGCACATTACAGACCTGCAAGAGGACATTTCCAAGTAGACACAACTGCAAACAAAATCAACCAATCAGGGTTATGGTGGTCGACACTTCACAAAGATTGCAAAAATTTTGTAAGCAAATGTGACAGATGTCAACGAATAGGACGACCCTTGTCTAGCACAAAAATGTCGTTGATATCAATAAACTCAAGTTTGACATTTGAAATTTGGGCCATAGACTTCAAAGGACCATTTCCTATACCAACAAAAAGAACAGGTGCAAGGTACATAATAACTGCAGTCGAATATGTGACCAAATGGGCAGAGGCAGAACCAGTCAACACATGTTCCAGTGAGGTAGCCACAAAATTTATATATGAAAATATCATTAATTGATTTGGATGTTAAGAGACTGGCCTGCTTACTACAGGCAAGTCTATCAGTACACTAGGCAGACCTAACAAGAGATCCAAGCACTCGAGAAGAGGAAAACCACTAATGAAGCACTCAGAAGCACAATTGAGGATCAAATAGTGCTTGAGACAACTAAACTCCAGAAGCTTGAGCGGGAAGCACATCAGTGGGTGCATAAAGCCATTCCTAACTTGGAAAAAGTAGACATCATCTGCCCGCAGATGAAATGACTCAGAGAGACAGCAGAAGAAAAGGACCAGTTTATGGGTCCCGACATGGAAAGAATAGCTGAAATTTCCATTCCAGAGAAAATGTCGATCTTATCAAATCTAACTACACTCACCATCGACATACAAAAAATATTGTAGAGTTGGATGGATTTCCAACATCACCTAGCAGTGATAGCTCCAGCAATTGTCGAATTCTGCGTACAAAAAAGACCAACCATCAAACTTCACAGCCCATGAAGACCAAGCACATAATAATGACTACTTAGACGGACAACGAAATTTTTGTACCTCCCTATTCTTTGGGATGAAGAAATGTTTTGTTCGTGGGGGAGATGTTAGAGGAGCAAGTTGGTATGTCGACTTGAACGATGGCTGACTTAGTCGGTCAGCCGACTAAACTAGAGATTAGGTCGGCCACCTAAGGTCGTGTCAGTTCACCCAACCAACAGGTAGTTATTTTGTAATTGTTTGTAAATCATATATATTAGGCTATTGAGCCAGATGAGAACTCGTTTCAGTTCTCTGTATTGTATGGACCCTCTCATGCTAATATAATCTGTTATTCTATCTACTTGTTCTTGTCTCTTGTCTCTATTATGTATGTATGTTTTAGTATGTATTATTGGTAACCTTATGTGATCTGTGAGATTACAACATAATTGATAAATGTGTTCATTCATAACCTAGATTTCTCTTTGGTATTGATTAATAAATTGGAAAAGCTTTAAGGAATTTATTCTTTAATTGTCTTTATCTATTTCTGCAAGTGATTGAATAGTAAAAATTTACAACAAGAAATGTTGGTTTTTCAACTAACATGTGCTATGTAGGTTGACTCTGAATGATGTAATCTTAGGTTGCTGTCGATTGATTTTTTTTAATTAAATGATTGTAAGTTAAGAAAATAAGTTCTTAATCTAATTCACATTTTTGTTGATTTGGTGAAGTTATTTGTCTGTTTTTCACATATGGTTCACCCACAAATAATTCAACATATTCTTTAAATAGGTTAAATTTAGATCATTATTTATTTTACTAGTTAGATGTGAGTTTCCCTTTTCTCACATCACCTGTTATTGTTTTCCAACCTGGGAAATAGATCCTCTGTGGACCTAATTCTCAAAAGCTAGTGGAGGCTATTGAAATATCTGTGGGAGATCACTACCTTAAATAGCTCAAGGATAAAGTAATACTTGCATGGGATTACTTGAAGCCTTTTACTAGGTCTTCTCCGTGTGTTGCAAGCTTTAGTCACCCTTTTCAGCCACATTCACAACTAAGGCTTCAATAAGCCTAGGCTGCCATCTGTCATCTTTGGATTAGTGCATACGGCACCTATGTGTGTCTAGTCACTCATGTGGAGACTCAGTATTTGTGAGTTGATTTCACAGGCTTCATCCTTGGTTGTCCCATGTTAGATTCAAGTGGTGTAAAAGTGGAAATTGACATGGTTTCTATCCATCGTCAGGTAGGTGGTAATACCTTGGCCGAAGGTGGTTTTAAGGTTCCAATTCAAGGAATTACCGATGAAAATTAGCCATGTGTGACCATAATTTCCATCCAATAGCTTGAGCACCCATTGTTAACCATCGTACGAGTCATGGGTGAAATATGGTTGTGAGTCATGGATGTAGGTCACTTGGAGGATGGTGTGCACGATGCACTAAATTTTTCCTTTGCTTTGGCACATTTTCTCATGCTTTGGTCATTTATAAATCTCATCCTCGTGCTAGGGCACTATATCAGTATGAACCTTTTTATTTTTTACTCTTCATCACTTGGCACCTAAAACTTTTCCCCTTTGGTGTCTCTATTGCATTGCTCCCTCACTCTCACATGCTTATCTTCCTTGTTCTTATGGACATGTTTTAGAACCTTGGTATTCTACACTCCCCCTTAATTTCTCTTAGTAACATAATTTCAACACTCCCCCTTAACAAGAAGGGTATTCTACTATCATCAACAACAACTGGTGTGGCTCTATACAACATCATCGAAAGGAGAGAGGAGGCATCATCAACATAATCTTTTGGAACATTGTATGGTACATCTATAGATTATCGAAAGTTTTGAACAACATTTTCAACTATAGCATGGAGCTAGAGTATCATCATCTACATCATGGAACTGAGGCATCAACATACATAGCATGGAAATAGAACATCATTAGCAGCATGGTGTTGGAGCATCATCATCATCTGCCGGAACATCATCATATGCAGCATGGAGTTGGAGCATCATCATACACAACATGGATCTAGATCATCACCTGCAACATGGAGCAAGAGCATCATCATAATTTGCATAAACATATAACTATTGGAACATCATCATCATCATCATCTTCTTTAGTATAGAGTTCAAGTATCAACATATTCAGTATAAAAATTTATACATCACTAACAACGACAGCATGAAGCTAACTCATCAGCATAAAGTTAGAATAAAAACAACAACAACAACGATAACACGAGGCTAACTCATCATATTAAGGATGGAATAACAAGAATGGTGACAACATGATGTTGGTTCATCAGCATAAGGATTGAATAACAACAACAACGACAACATGAGGATGTCTCGTCAACATAAATCTAGAATAACAACAACAACATGTGGCAAGCATACCAACATCATCATCAACAACTCAAGGTTGGAGTAACATCATTTATGGAAAGGGTAGAAACAACACATCTATGGTACTCAGATGATCCTTCCTTTTGAAATTATGGGATCAAGTCTTTATGGAGCTATAGATATTGATCACAACTAACACATACATGCATAGGACAATCCTTCCTTTCGGAAATTGCGAGATCAAGTCCACTACTAACATATTGGATGATCCTTCCTTCTGAAATTACAGGATCAAGTCCACTACTGAGATCTTGTACAATCCTTCCTTTTGGAATTATGGGATCACATCCACTACTAACATCCTAGACGATCCTTCCTTTTGGAATTATGGGATCAAGTACACTACTAACATACTATACGATCCTTCCTTTCAAAAATTTGGGATCAAGTCCACTAATGACATCCTATATGTCGTCCTTCCTTTTGGAATTACAGGATCAAGTCCACTACTAAAATCCTAGACGATCCTTACTTTCAGAATTATGGGATCAATCTCTCTTAGATCAACATTCAATATGATCCTTCCTTTCAAAATTATGGGATCAAGTCTTCTCATATCAACATTTAAGATGATCCTTCCTTTTGGAATTACGAGATCAAGTATAAGTATGATTATTCCCAACATATTGGACGATCTTTCCTTTCGAATTCATGGGATCAATTCCACTAACATCAACATGTTAGTTTTTCAACATTCAAGCTAGCATTATGTTAGGATATTTACTGAGAGAACAACAAGTAGAGAAATAATAAAAAAGAGACAATGAACACAGTGTTTTTCATCAGGAAAACCATAAATTGAGAAAACCCCACAACTTCCTCAGAGATAGAATCAACACAAAAGGTAAACCCCAAAATAGTAAGATGCACTCTCGACAGCAGTAATCTTCTTCTTGTCTATCCCCAGTGTCTTATCCTTCCTCAACTATGCACTACACTTGAGTGTGTGAGTGATGTGTGCTAAATAGAGACTCTAGCTCTCTATTTATACTAATCCCAACATGACTAAAACCCTACTAGGGCTGACCTCTACTTGGAGAGTCTAATAACCCTAATGTCCCGGAACTGCGGGGACTTTAACCCTTAGACAATTGGAGGGTTACCCACTATGACTTGACATGAATTGTTTACATTATTGATTCTCCCAATCAAAACATCAAGGCATGACAACATGACTCAATTACATAATAGATACATCCCGGAATAAACATCGGGTTACAATACATAAGATACATAGATGAATACATTCCGAAGTTACAAATACATCAACACTCCCTCTTAACTAGGAAGGTATTATTTCGACACAATTTTCAGCACTGGTCTTCTTCTCTATATCAACTGGATCATCTCGTCATCAACATCTCAAGTCTTCTAAGTCTTCAAGTCATCTTCGTCTTCAAGTCATCTTCATCTTCAAGTCATATTCATTCTTTAAATCTGGATCATCTCTTGATTTGGATCATCATGGGATATCATCATTGGATCTGGATCATCTCTCGATCTGGATCATCATCACTGGACTGGATCTGGATCATCACTCGATCTGGATCATCACTGTTAGATCTGGATCATCACTTGATCTGGATCATCACTCGATCTGGATCTCTTGGAGTCATCATAACTGGATTTGGATCATAGCTCGATCTTGATCTCATCTAGTCATCATCATATGTGCTATCTCATGATTCTTCTCATCATAGGAAGTTCTACAGAGCTAGCCTTCTTTCATGCTAATTGTAGGCCTAGCCATCATGTAGGTCTTCGCCCAACACTTACATCTGACCTACTCATCAGAAAGGCACACCCAACACTCACATTTGATCATGTAGAAACCTACAATCACATTAGAAAGGCCCATCACTCACATTCACCAGCATGACAGGACATCACTATCATCTGTGAAAAGGCTTCAACACTTATATCTGACCTACTCGTCAGAAAGGCATAGTACTCACTTCCATCTAGGTGGGAACACATCCTGCTCACAGTGATGAAAGAACTTCGTACTTTCATCCAGGCAGGAATCACATCCTGCTCACAACGATGGAATATTTCCATACTTCTACCTAGGAGGGAACACATCCTACTCATAGTGATGAAATATTTCCATACTTTCATCCAAGATGGAATTGCATCCTACTCACAATGATAGAATATTTTTGCACTTACATCCATCCAGGAGGGAACACATCCTACTCACAGTGATGAAATATTTCCATACTTTCATCCAGGCTAGAATCACATCCTTCTCACAATGATGGAAAGGCTTTGCACTTATATCTGACCTGGTATGAACCAAATCCTACACCCTCGTCAGAAGGGCATGCACTCACATCTGACCTAGTATGAACTAAATCCTACACCCTCATTAGAATGGCCCCCAGTCCTAGACTGAGCTACCTGGTAATGGACCAGGTGCCTCCACTCTCCTAGAGAGTGGCAGTTTCCCTTAAATCTGTCCTACTTGACAGAATGGCCAACACTCACATCTGACATGGGAGGAACCTAATCCTTTAAACATGACACAATGGTTCAGCCCTTACATCTGACCTACTCATCAGAATGGCTCTCTCAGTCCTAGACTGAGTGTTCCTGGTAACCGATCAGGTACCTCCATTCCTAGAATGGTAGTTTCCCTTACATCTGTCCTACACAATAGAATGGCCAGCACTAACATCTGTCATGGAAGGAACCAATCCTCTCACCATGATAGAATGGTTCAGCCCTTATATTTGACCTACTCATTAGAATGGCTATGGATCTCAGCACTCATATCTGACATGGAAGGAACTGAATCCTCTCACCATGACAGAATGGCTCAGCCCTTACATATGAACATGGAAGGAACCAATCCTCTCACCATGTCAGAATGGATATGGGACTCATCACTTTCCCTTGGAGGAAACCTCAATATGGAGAACACCAAGCTTCTCCTTGAAGTACTCGAACTTCACTCTGGCCAATGGCTTCATCAACACATCAGCTATATGTTCCTCCGTCGCAACATACTGGATTTTCACTGCTCCCCTCTGCACCAGATCCTTGATATAGTGGTACTTGATATCGATATGCTTCAACTTGCCATGGAACACTGGATTCTTTGACAACTTTACGCAACTCTGGTTGTCACAATGTATACAAGTAGCATCCATCTGGAGATCAAATAAATCAGATAGTAACTTCCGCAGCCATACTGCCTCACAACTAGCTGAACAAGCTGTGACATACTTTGCTTTAGCTGTACTCATTGCCACATAGGATTGCTTCCTGCTAAACCAAGAGATCACACCTAATCCTATACTAAAGCAACACCCTGAAGTGCTCTTCCTATCAATGGCACTGCCTTCCCAATCTGAATCAACATAACCCTCCAGGTTAATCTTTTGATTCACATCGTACTTGAGCCCATAATTAACTGTACCCATTAGGTACCTCAGAATATGCTTTGCAGCAATCAAGTGAACATTTCTCGGATCTATCAAGAACTGGCTCAAGGTGTTCATAGCAAAGCAAATGTCTGGTCTCATGTTCGTCACGTACATCAATGACCCAATCATCTGACAATAGATCATAGTATCAACCGATTCTGATGAAGCATCACTCAATAGCTTCAGGTTTGATGGCATAGGTGTGGCCATAGTCTTGTAGTCCATCATCCCAAACCTCTTCAGGATCTCTATTGCATACTTCCCTTGTCTAAGCAAGATTCCATCTGCACTCTGCCACACCTCCATACCTAGAAAATAATGCATCATACCCAAGTCCTTCATCTTGAACTCAGCAGCAATCTTTCTCTTCATATCAGCAATCAACCCATCCATACTTGTTACAAACAGATCATCTACATATAGTAGAAGTATAAATGGGTTTCCATCTTCAACCTTGTAGTAAAGGTTGGAATCTGCTTTACTCTTGGTAAATCCCAAACTGGATAGAAAGCTATCAATTCTGCCATACCAGGTCTTGGGTGCCTGTTTCAAACCATACAAGGCTTTCTTCAATCTGCACACATGAGACTCCCTGTCATGTGTCTCAAAACTGAGTGGTTGTTCTACATACACTTCCTCTTCCACTACACCATTCAAGAAAGCAGTCTTGACATCCATCTGGTGTATGTTCCATTTCATCACCGCAACCAGAGCAAGTACTGATTTGATGGAAGTGTATCTGGATACAGGTGCAAAGGTTTCTTCATAATCTATTCCTTCTTTCTGAGAGAAACCCTGAGCCACAAATCTTAACTTGTACTATTCAATGCTACTGTCTGCAGCATGTTTGATCTTGTATATCCATTTGGAAGTGACAACTGACTTCCCGTCTGGTCTTGGGAAAACATCCCGAACATCATTCTTCATGATTGATTGGTATTCTTCGATCATAGAATCCTTGCATTCTTTCCATTCTGTCACTTCTTCATAACTAGAAGGTTCTTTATCAATGAAATCACATAGTAAAGCTACATACCTGGAGCAAGATCTGGTCCTCTTTCTTTCTCTATGATTCTCTTCTGGAGCCCCATATCTTTCCGCACCTTGGATAATTTCTCGTACCCAAGTAGGTTTCCTCTTATGAGGATTCTTCTCCAAAGGTGGATCTACAAGTCTTTGTGGTTCTTCAAATTCTCGATCTTCTTCTTGAGTTTCTTCATTCATGGCTGTATCATGAATTCTGGGTGCTTCTGCTTCTTCGGGTTCTTCAGCAGGTCTCTTTCTGGATTTGTTGTATGTTGTATCTTCATCGAATGTCACATCCCTATTGATGTCAATCTTCTTGAATCCTGGGAAGTAATCCTATAAGCCTTAGAGCTTTCAAAGTATCCCACAAATATACCCTTAGTTCCTGAAGGATATAATTTAGTCCTCTTTTCTTTTGGAATGTGGATGTACACAGGACAGCCGAATATTCTGAGATGGATAACTTCTGGTTTCTTGCCAAAGAAGACTTCTTTAGGAGTCTTGTTCTCGAGTACTCTGTGTGGAGTACGGTTCTGTACATACACCACTATTCTGGAAACTTCTGCCCAAAGATGGATAGGAATGTCTTGATCATGAATCATGGCTCTTGCGGCTTCCATGATAGTTCTATTCTTCCTCTCTGCAATCCCATTCTGTTGTGGATTGTAAGGAGTGGACAACTCCCTCTTAATCCCTGATTCTTTGCATAGCTCTTTGAATTGATTTGAAGTGAATTCTCCACCATTATCTGATTGAAAGGTCATTAGAGGAAATTTCAACTCAAAATGAACCTCCTAAAAAAATTTAATAAAATAATAGTTAAAATAATAAAATAATATTTATTAATTTTGAAGGAAGAAAAGAAAAAAACTACTTTTTTGTTGGAATTTTTGACATATCTCCCCGTGTTTTTACTCAAATTTCGATCGGGAGAGGTCGTTGGATGTGGAATTAAATTTTTCATCCAACAAGTACCCACTTGGCATACTTTTGATGGACCCTGCTACTCAAAAAACAAGAAATACCTGAAAAAATGTGATGATGACATCATCATCATGTTTTTTCAGGTGTTTCTTGTTTTTTGAGTAGCGAGGTCCGTCAAAAGTATGTCAAGTGGGTACTCTTTGGATGCAAAATTTAATTCCACATCTAACGAGCTCTCCCGATCGAAATTTGAGTAAAAACACGGGGAGATATGTCGAAAATACAAACAAAAAAGCAGTTTTTTTTATGATACCTATCCCCAAATTTATATTAAAAAAGTGTTTAAGACCTATACGGTACTTCAAATTTAAAGCAATTTCATTGGCTAACACATGATGACATGGAATTTGAGTTAAAGTTAAAAGGCCCATTTTGATTTGAAATTTCCTCTAATGCTTGATCTTCTTTTCAGTATGGTTCTCGATCAAGGCTTTGAATTCCTTGAACTTACTGAATACTTTGTCTTTGTTCTTCATGAAGCAAACCCATGTCTTCCTAGAAAAGTCATCAATGAAAGAAACATAATATGCACACCCGCTTAGAGAGTTTGATGACATAGGACCACATACATCAAAGTGGATGATTTCCAAGATTCTGTTTGCTTTGATATCGCTGCTTGGAAATGTCTTCGTTGTATTCTTTCCTTTTGCACATCCTTTGCAGACCCCATCATGTTTTTCTTGGATTTCTGGAAGACCTTTGATAGCTTTGATTGCAATAGGTAGTGCTCTGTAATGCACATGTGCAAGCCTTCTATGCCAAAGTTCACTTGGCTCTACTGTGTAATGGACCAAGGCTTGTTCTGGATGGCCCTTCAATTTGTATAATCCTCCTTCTTGTTCTCCAATCACTACCGCATCATTGATAGTCTTTCCTTTTGGCCACATGATGACTTGACCATCTATGAATGCAACCCGTATTCCTTTTGCATCTAATGCTGATATGGAAAGGATGTTCTTCTTGAGTCCTGGTACAAACAATACTTCCTTCATTGTTAGAGTCTTTCCATAGTCTAGATTATAGGAAGATTCCCCACTACCTTTTATTGGATATTGGTAGTCATCTCCTAGCTTCACCTTGTGAGATGATTCATGTTCTAACAGCCTCACAAAAGATTCCTTGAATCTAGTCATCTGTTTGGAAGCTCCACTGTCTATTAGCCAATCATCACTTCCACGAGTAATGTTACCTGTGAGAGAGGAGATTATAACATATTCATCCTCGCTTGAAGAATATTCAATTTCATATCTGGATATTTTCTTGGATGGTTCATCATCCTCTGTAGCATGAGCATGATGTCTTGTTTTGTTTCTCTTCTTTGTTGGATTCGGTTTCTTAGGAAAATTCCTTGCATAATGTCTTTCTTCATCACATGTATAACATATGATCCTAGATAAATCTCTTCTAGTGTTATATTTGTGAGAGTGCTTACCTATGAAGTGATGAGTTTTCTTTCTTGTTGACTTGGAGTGAGACTTGGAGTGTACCATGAGAGCTTGATATTCACTTCCCATTTTCTCTTCTCGAGCTGCTATCCGAGCTTCTTCTTGAGAGCACTCTTCCCATAGTCTGCTGAACTTGAGTAACTTCTTTCTAGCACAGATTCCTTGGATGAAAGAATCCCATGACCTAGGAAGGCCATTCAAGGTAGTCATCACAATCTCTGCATTTTCCACTTCTTCATCAACTGCTTCTAGTTGTTCTTTGATCTGAGAAACTCTTGTGAATTGTTTCTGCATTGTGAATCTTCACATTCTTCAGTTTGTTTCTCAAAGTCATCTTCCGGTTTATGTTCTTCCCTTCAAACAATTTGGTTAGGGCATCAAGCATAGATTTAGGTGTCTTGAGAGAGGACACCTGTGGGATAAGGTGATCCTTGATAGAATAAACAATGTTCCTCTTTTACATAACCATATTATTCTTATGTAAGTCCTTTTCCTCATCTCCCTCTGGAACTGGAACCTCCTCATGGATGTAGGAGTCTAGCTCATTTTCTTCCAGGACCAGGGAGATCCTATACTTCCAATCTCGGAAGTTATCAGCTCCCTCAAGATTTTCATCAAGCTTGGTATGATGAGACATCTTAACTGAGAATATCAAATGGAAATACAAAATATTTTAGATCTTACCAGGTCAAGATGTCGGATCTAAAACTTGAGTTGAAATCCTATAGAGTTGGTTCAGGAGCAAATTAAGGTTTTGATTTTCCGGAGTTCTGTCCACCCAAATGCCTTGAAATTTGTCCCTAACTTCGATTTTGGGGAGGATATCAATCCAGGCCTGGGATCACTAAAACATTCCTCTTTTGTGAAAAGCCCTAATTTTTTACAGTAGTGACAGGTCCAAAACTGAAAAACCTCAAAATTGGATTCTACTTCGACAGAAAGATGCACCCTAAGGAGGAGAGTTATTCCACCTTACTTTTGCTGAAAATATGTGGAGGAAGATCCACAAACTAGGAAGCCCTAGTTCCCATAACTACACAGTGTCTTCTTTTTAGGTTAGCTCTAATCCCATGTTAGTTTTTCAACATTCAAGCTAGCATTATGTTAGGATATTTACTGAGAGAACAACAAGTACATCAATCAAACACAAGAGACAATGAACACATTGTTTTTCATTGGGGAAACCATAAATGGAGAAAACCCCACAACTTCCTTAGAGATAGAATCAGAACAAAAGGTAAAACCCAAAACAGTAAGATGCACTCCCGATAGCAGTAATCTTCTTCTTGTCTAGCCCCAGTGTCTTCTCCTTCCTCAACTATGCGCTACACTTGAGTGTGTGAGTGATGTGTGCTAAATAGAGATTCCAGCTCTCTATTTATACTAATCCTGACATGACTAAAACCCTACTAGGGACAACCTCTACCTTGAGAGTCTAATAACCCTAGTGCCCTGGAACTGCGGGGACTTTAACTCTTAGACAATCGGAAGGTTACCCACTATGACTTGACATGACTTGTTTACATTATTGATTCTCTCGATCGAAACATCCGGGCATGACAACATAACTCAATTACATAAAAGATACATCCCAGAATAAACATCTTGTTACAATAGATAAGATACATAGATGAATACATTTCGAAGTTACAAATACATCAACACAACATTTAATACAATCCTTCCTTTCGGAATTATGGGATCAAGTCTAAGGATGATTATTCCCAACATCTTTAACGATCCTTCCTTTTGGAATTACGAGATAAATTCCATCAACATATTGGACAATCCTTCATTTCATAATTACGGGATCAATTCCACCAAGATCAATATTTAAGACGATCATTCCTTTCAGAATTAAGGGACCAAGTCTAAGGATTATTAGTCCCAACATGTTGGATTATCCTTCCTTTTGGAATTATGAGATCAAGTACATAAAAATCTTGGATGATCCTTCCCTTCAGAATTACAGGATCAAGTCCATCAAGATCAACATTTAAGACAATCCTTCCTTTTTGAATTATAGGATCAAGTATAAGGATGATCAATCCCAATTGAGATACCTATTGTGATTAGGATACCATAGTATCAATACTACTCCCCCTTTCAAGGGAAATCCTTATGGATAACAACAAGCTTATCTCAGAAGTGTTCAAACTTTACATGAGACAAAGGCTTTGTCAACACATCTGGAACCTTCTCATATTTGCTCACATATTAGAGCTTTATATCTCCCTTATACACCATGTCATGAATGTAGAAGTATTAGTTTTCTATGTGCTTCATCTTATCATGGAACACAGGGTTCTTTGTCATCTTCATGCAACTTTGGCTATCTATTAGCTGGAATATTTCACCTCCTGCAGTCAGCAAGGTGTTCCACTGGTCTGAATGGTTCAGATCTAGAACAAATAGAGGACAGAGTTTGAAGACTCTCCCTAGATGCCATAAATGCCTGGAATACAATGCTTTGATAGTCACCCTATGCACCTGCAATAAGCTCAACATGAAATAGATCAAAGCAACCAGAATATAATCTACTAATCTATGCTAGTGACTAAGTAATCTAACAACATATATATGAAATCAAACATCAACAATATATGTGGGACAGAAATCAACTTGCATTAAAGAAATATGAAGCAGTTTACAACTGAGCCTTAGTGTTGACATGCATCTCCATGAAACCAAGCATTCTCATCCCCATAAGCTCCGACTCTAGCTCTCTCTATGCTCTCTAATGATATGGAACAAGTGATCAATCCAACAGCATAACAATGCCTTAAGCGTTCTCTCCCTCAATAATGGCCATAAGCTTATATTTATAAGGCTAGATGGATAGGGTAGGTTGATAGATTTGTGGGTGAGGTGGACTGGAAGATCCTAGGATGGGCATCTCGAGCTCAACAGACCCACAACAGTAGGGATAAGGGATATCTCGAGGCTTATCATCTAGAAGCCTCGAGAAGCTTCTCTTTTTCCCTTTTTACTGAGGGTACCACATTTCTCCTTTAGTGACAGAGCAGTTCTGGTAATAACCACTTATGGACTAAGGGCCATAAGTGGTGGTACTGCTTGTGGGAAATAGAGTATGGGCAGTGTGACCAAGGGTACTACATATGGATAAAGGGTCAAGTGCGATGCTGGGAATTTTTATGAAAATATTGACAAATGATATGAATTTCCATTCCAGAAGCTGGGATTCAGGGCAAGTATGTATGTTAAATGTCTTATCACATGATGGTGACAAGATTTTGGTATAACAGGATGCCCCCCAAAGCATGAGTCATCGAGGGATACGATAAACGAGAGCTTTGAGAGAACAAGTCATTTCCATGAGGAGAAAATGTCAGCTCGATCGGAGCAAGTCATCAAGTAGGCATCTGTAGTACATCAGTATGTTGACTCATAGACACAAGTAACCAAACTCATGGCTGCAGACCAATACAAGGAAGATCCATGAGAGGAATAAACAAGCATGGATACTAGAATACAGTGTAGATCCATGTGATAGAGGACTCAAACTTGGACATAGCTACCAGACATACAATTTAGATCTATGTCATACAGACACAAATTTGAGCATAGCCACATCCATAAAAATGTGGATCTATGCTAGATATACACAACTCCATCGCAACCTGGGGAAAAGCAATGAGCGCTTTAAACAAATACCCAGGGTCTTCGTCTCATCTTCCACAAAGTATGAATATATCCATGTGATTACAATGATCTGAAGTCGAACATGGTAGAAACCACTTGATTACCAGCCAATAATGTGAACCATTAACAAGCACGAGGGAGATCACCATTAATGTCAATGATTCCCAAGGTACTCTAGTACAATCTACTGAGTGTGAATAGATGTCCTGATGTCGAACACCCAGTCGATTCTATCGATCAAAGGTCAATGATGTGAACCTATGTCAAGAGAGAGAGAATTTGTCATTAAGGCATATAGATCTCAAGCTACCAATCATTGTTTCTAAGACTATTTCCCGGATGATTAGTTGATGTCGACGGAAAAATTCTCGTCGAAGGAGGGCCATGATGAGTCCCACATCGACAACACGAAACTCGAAACATAGTTCTAGAATGATGTGCATGTAGTAACCATATTACTGACTCAAAGATACTGACATAAAGACTATGTGGACTATAGAGACAACACTTTTTCAAATCCCCTTTGAATATCGAGTAGCATGACAAAAGACTTGGCAGCATGACTAGACAGGACAGACACACAATGCAACAGTGGAAAATGAATTATTTTGAAAGAATCAAAGGAGTGACATGACTCATGAAAGTGGATCGTCACAGAGATCAGCTGAATACCCAATTGACTGAAATGATTGTGTAGACAACTGCCATGTTCAAAGGTAACGACAAACAACTGCCATTATTTACAAAATGATTCCCTTCCCATTTCCCCCATCATGATCTATGAGTGCCTCTTTTTGGTTTTACGAGTTCAAAGAGGGTAACAAAGACTCAGTATAGCTTGTCGGAAGACAAGTCCAAACTCATATTTTTTACGAACCTGAGAGAGGAGGGGTTCGATCCCAAAACAGGTCTCTCAATGTTTAATTTTTCGAGTCCACTGAAAGAAAATTCGGTATCGTTCATGTTTAGAGAGTCTGAATGAATATGGAAGAAGACTCCAAAGGGTCCTTTTTCATATGATTTAGTCTCTAAGGCCCGAAAAAGTATAAAATCATACCTTAGAGAACTTTTCCAGTCATGATTGGCTGGAGTGTTCCTTTTTCGTAAATAGTCCTACCCAAACCGAAAAAGAGATAACCTACCGTCGGAAGGATGACTCTTCTAATACTTTTACGAGTATGAAGGAGACAAGTACTCAACAATCTTTTCATATTTAAGGATCCTAAAAAGAGTTTAAAGAGGATTCCATGAGTTTTCTTTACACAATGTCACTTTTTACCAGTCACGAAAGATTCGAAAACAGACTCGACGATATTTTCATGTTTTAAGGAGTTTGAAAAAGATGTGAAAAAAAGACTCCGTGATGTTTCTTTGCACAATGTCAAATTTTATGAGCCTGGAAAGATTCAGAAACATACTCGGACCTTTGACACTAGGTTTAGAGAGTGTGATCAAAGTGTTATAATAAATTCTCATTGACCTTTTTCATTATATGAAAGTACAAAAAAGCCATAAACAAACTTTCAAAGCTTCTTGCTAGAGTTCTCCTATCCTGCAATAGTCTCAGAAACAAGTGTTAAATGCATTTACAACTAGCATTAGGGATTATGATAGATAAATTTTGACCAAAATATGATTTTACATCAAAACTATAGCGAGTCAGACCCAAAAATGCCTATATAATTCAAGTAAATAGTAAAAAATCAAACCATTTCACTATTTACCTCTAGCAGAGAGCACTTGGAGCATTTTCTTAGCCAGATCTTCCACAGCTGATACCAAGAGCTTCCACCATCTGTTTTTAGCATCATCAGTTGCAGGTAATAGCTAAGACCCTTATATTTCATTTCATAGCATCTATTTTGAGGTTTGGTGGGGTTTTGGGTCCATATGGCTTGCCCTAAAAATCAAAATGCGGGCACTGCATCTACCCCTTGCGGGATACGTAGTTCCACCCTAGAACCGCACCAACAATATAGTGGATAGGCAGTGCCACCACCTGTATTCAACGGTGCACAGGCGATGGCGACCGTGGATAAGTTAAACTAATGGTATGGGTGATATAACTTCATTCTTTTGATTTCCAATGATTTAAGGATGATTTTAATGCATATCATTGTGTTTTTTGGCAGGTCTAGATTGCTCAAAACATGGTGATATGGAAGGAAAGAACTCATGACAATGAGGATGCTGCTGCTGAGAGAAATGTGGGCTGTATTGCTGCATTATGAGACTATGGGCTCTTGAATTTCTTCCGGACCCCAAGCATGGTGTCGCACGAACGGCTACTGGAACACATACTGTAGATGTGGAATCCAGAGCAGCAGTACTTCGAGGTGGGGGCATACATACTTACAGTGGAGGTAGAGGATATCTACTTACTGACTGGTCTATCGAGACATGGTGCCCCCATCTCATTGACAGGTTCCTGTGGCGGGGACATTACTACCAGAGAGCTTATAGATCGACACTGTGCACCAGGAATAGGTACATCGGGGAAGAAGATCCCCATCAAGGCAGTGACAGATAGGACTCTACGGACTATCTTTTTTACTATGCAGAGGGTGGCTGGAAGTCAGGGTATTCTAGGGCACATGTGTTGTATGCCATACAGGCTACCGCACCCACGGTGTTCAACTGGGTGGAAGTAATGCTTCCAATATTCAAGGATCAGCTGACTAAGTGTCGGCAAGGAGAGCTGAAGCAGTTCATATTTGGTTCCATCTTAGCCTGCTTCTTCTTCGAGCGGGTTCCACAAATGAGGCCACAGGTGACCTTTCGAATTCTGAGAGCACGGGACCCCCGTACGCTGAGGTGGGTCTAGGTCATGGCTCGCATAGGAGCCGGTAGGGGAAGGGTGAAGTTTAGTGATCCATTCTTCAGATGGATATAGGATCAGATCCTCATGGTTTAGGACTATGCTTACATAGGCACAGACTTCACAAGAGATCCTGACCTACCACTCCCACTTGGCGGACAGTGGGGCGACATCGGTAAGAAGTAAGAAACCCTAAAATGGATGAAATGTTTTTATGTTTTTTATGTTTAATATTTTTTATGTTAAGTGATGAGACCTGTATATTCTCATGCAGATGTTGGAGCAGCGCGACCTGGAGGAGCATCTCCATTGGATAGGAGAGTAGGAGCACGCTTTGTACCACAGGGTGATGATATCATCGGGGAGCTGGAGGAGAACCTGGAGAGGTTGACTTTGGACATCCCAGATGCTGACATAGATGACCTCCCAATGAGATATCAGAGATCCACAGTGGGAGTACTGAGCTGGTTCAATAGGCTGCTACATAGGGTAGCTTGAGCAGTGATGTGCTATCACAAGCACCACTAGTGTACAAGATATGTACTGAAAGCTGATAGCTTCAGGATTTTGTATGATGATTTTTCCTAAAATACTACGTGCTTCAGAGGAGGTCTCAGGACCTATTTTTGTAAACTTTTTCGTACATATATATACAGACTTTTACACGGTGTTTATATGTTTCAAATGGAAAATGTGTTTTCTATGAGTTTTACGTGTCTCTCAATGTTTATTTACAATGGACCATGTTTGATTTATTTTCATGAATGGGCAATATGCCAGTCTAGGATGTAGTTATCCAATGAGTCAGCAACTACATTATGTTCCCTAGGGATATTCCTATAAGTAATAGTTTTGAATGATCTTTCTAACAAATGAACTCTCCAGAATAGGCAGAGGAGTACCTGGTTCCTAATGGTGTAGACATGGTTCAAATGGCAAACCACAAGCTACGAGTCCATCAAGACTACTAGATCATGAACATCCTGGGAGGTAGCTTTAGTCAAAGACCGATGACTGCTTTATACTCGGTGATGTTATTAGTAGTGGGGCCTATACAAACCACTCCTGAACTAACCAAATCTTCAGCTGAGGAATAGAGAACCCAAGCAGCTGAGGTGAGATTCAAGGTGTGGCAGCAAGCACCATCAGCGAAACCGTAGAAAGCCATCTGCATGACCAAAACATGGTATAAATAGTGTTGGGCTTAGGGTATACCCGGGTTCTATACTTTTGTCTTCGCACCAACAAAAGACCCACAGTGTTGGCCCTTTCAGTAACAACCTTCGAACAGGTTGCAGTCTCACCCGAAATAGCTATGGGGTGCCGTAGAATCGGGTTTCTGCAAGCAGAAGAGGGATATTACTGTACCTTTAGCCTTTAACAAATACAATCATATAATATAGATCTTCAACAGTCACTTATATACCTTCGCAGTTAGATTAACAAATAGTGTCTTGCTTAACTCTTAACTGGGAATTCACGGCGAAGTTAGTATTTAGCAGTGATCTTACTTATCAGTTATCTACTTATCAATGCATAAAAGAACATAACAGAAACAACACAAAAGAACCACGACACAAGATATAACGTGGTTCACCCCCAGTTTAGGGGCTACGTCCACAGAACTGTGTTTTATTCAACTCTTTACAAAAACCACAGTTCTGATCTGCACACTCAACTACATATCCCTTCAATTCCTCAAGTTGCGCACTAAGCTATAGATCTCTGCGCACACAGTTGTAGATCTTCTTATTCACCCAAAAACCCTCTGCGCACACAACTGCAGAGGTCATCCACGCACACAGCTGGGACTTAACCTTTCTTACAAAACTAGCCTTAGCTTCGCATCAAATCATCTTACATCAAAATCCTAACCTGACTCTTTTACAAAAGTGCTTATTTATACAAGTGCACTTATTACAAAACCATGGGCTTAAACCATGGGCAGCCCAAACCCTAAACCCTGGACTTAAACTATGGTTTAATAACAAAAAGAGGGCTTTGACTCAACCCCGACACCCCTAAGACTATTTTGACTCATAACTCCGCTTAAAAGCTTCCACAAAAACCATGGAGTTACCATAATTAAGGACCGTTAAGGTGCGTGCCCCAACGGGCCCCTAAGACTCACCAGTGTCCCGTCCCGGGACACTCAGCTGCTTGTTTGGTGGTAGAATGTTATCTTCGACTACTTGCTCCTTCTCTATGATCTCCTTACGCACTTTGTCAGGCTCGGTATCCGTCTGCATCTCTGTAAGCATCAACTTTAATTTTCCTGCCCTGCTGCTCCTTATATGCCTATCATCATCATCATCCTTTCTGCTACTTCTACCATGGCCACAGCTTGCTTAATCCTTCATCCTTTCATTCTTAGAAGACTGCCGATGTTCCTTATGTTGTTGTCTTCCTTCGCAAGATTTATGATGGTCATGGGAATTGTTGAGCCTTATAAAGCTATCAGCAACTCCATTCCTCGAACTGCCTCCTGTTCATGTCCTATCGAACATTTGACCATCCACAACTTTGGGTCCTTAGTAGATGGGGCTCCTGTGATTGCATGACAATGCACTTTTGCATAAGACAAACAACATGCCTCCATTCCGCTAAGCCAAGAGGATACATCTCGGGATCCTCCGAAGTCTTTCCTGAGGGCTTGTGCCTTTCTTCGTTCTGCTTAGAGTGAACTTCTGCCTTAAATTTCTTTCTAGTTGATCATATCTGCATTGGCTGCTTCGGTGCTGGAGGCATATCCTCGCAGGTTGGATTGCTCATAAGGTTCTGCAGACCTCTCTCCCTGAATTCTCGTAACAATACCTGGACTTCGCGATCATTCGACATGGTGCTAAGTGTAAACTCAAAGAAATGTGCAATGCAGGAGTCGCAGGCCTGCATGGCTTCTTATAGAATCCCGTGGCAAAATCTGTCATGATGGTGCATGAATGACACCAAATCTGCTGGAGCGGTGGTAAATCCTATCCACATGGTGCTAGATTCTCCCAAGATCTCATCATTATATGTTGTTAAGGCACTTCACGTGCCGGCGCCGCCAAGTCAAGTTTGTCCCATCAGTCACTTTTTAGGCTGTGACACACCTTTCTTCTTCGACATAACCACTAACTTCAGCTTCGCCTCAATGAGTACCTTTGACACAATGTTGGCCTTCGACCCATCCTGACCCAAGTGGCAACCAAACTTCCACCTTCAAACTTTGACAGTCTTCAACACATCGTAGCTTTGAGAACAGCTTCATTATAGTCTAGTACCCAATTCCAACTGTTCTTGGTACTTAGACTGTCCTTCTTGCTGTTACTTCTGATTAGGGGGGTCTCGACTTGTCCCTGTACTTCTTTAACCTACTTCCATTCACCATGGAAGGTAAAATTTCTCCATTCAATTTAGCTAGCTGGACTATGCCACCATCGGTAACTTTCTACACTATGTATGGTCCTTTCCAATGTGTCTTGAACTTACTCGGGAATTTCATGAATTTACTGTCATATAAGAGGACAAGATCACCATTCTGGAACTACTTCTTCTTAATGTGTCTATCATGCCATGCTTTTTCTCTGGCCTTTTGTACTTGCTGCTGGAACCCTGTGATGAATCTGTCTTCTTCAAGTTCTAGTATATTTGCCAGCCTTTCTTTCATCATAGCCGGATCATCCATCTCTATAAAAGCAGATATTCTGAGGCTAGGAACAATGTACTCCATGGGCATGACTTCTTCTTGTCCATAGACCAACATAAAAGGTGTATGGCCTGTCAACTTCTTGTAGGTGGTTCTATAAGCCCATAGTACTGCTGGAATTCTAAAATCCCAATCATTTCTGTTAACACTGCAAACCTTTGTCAGAGCATGTTCAAGGATCTTGTTAAAGGCTTCAACCGTTCCATTTGCTTGAGGATGATAGGAAGTACTCTTCTAATGATATACTTGAAATTCTTCAGTCAATACTTCAATAGTCTTATTTAGGAAATGTGATCCTTGATCACTCATAAGAATTCTAGGACACCCAAATCTTGACAAGATGTTATCTAAAATTAACTTCGCAGCTGTGGCAGCGCTACAGTTCTTGACCGGTTGAGCTTCGGCCTAGCGAGTAAGGTAGTCAGTTGCTATAATAATGTATCTTGCTCCGGATTTCTTCGCAGGGGGATTCATAGGTCCAACAAAATAAATAGCCCACTTGTCAAAGGCTTGTAAAGTTACCTCTGGAACTAGGGGCATCTCGTCCCTCCTGGATGGTTTTCCTGTCCTCTGACAAATGTCGCAGCTGTGGAAATACTCTCATGCATCCTTATGAATTATGGGCCACCACAATCCGGCTGTCAAAATCTTCTGTGCTGTATCTTTTCCTGCGTAATGACCTTCTGCTACTCCAGAATGTGCCTCAACCAAAATTAATGGTTTTTCATGCTCTAGGACACATCTGCGTAGTATTTCATCTGGTCCCATCTTATATAGCTGTCCTGTTATTAAGGTAAAGTTGGCTGCTCTAACCACCAGCTGCTTCTTCTATTGTGTTGTCATTTCGGTAGGTGCAAAACCTGTAGATAAGTACTGAACAATATCCTAAAAATAGTCATCAACCATCTGGATGGCAAACAACTAGGCATCAGGAAGACCTTCGTCCAATCTAATGGGATCTTCTCCTGACTCAAGCCTTAACAAGTGGTCAGGACCTAGGTTAAGTCTTCTAGGTTTGACTATGATCTCAAAGTCATATTCCTAAAATAGAATCAACCATCTGCATATCCTTCCACCTAGACAGGCTTGTTAACCAAATACTTCAAAGCAGAATGGTCAATGAACATATTAAAATGAGATCCTAACAGATAGTGTCGAAACTTCTGCAATGCATAAACCATAGCTAGACATTCTCATTCTATCATAGTATAATTCTTTTCTGCTGTGGACAATTTTCTACTTTCAAAAGCAATAGGGTGATCAATATTACCTTCGCCTGACTGAGCCAATACTATACCCAGAGCAATGGAGGATGCATCGACATGCACATGAAAATCCTTATTCCAGTCAGGGAATACTAAGATAGGGGCAGTTACCATCTTTTCCTTCAAAATATCCAAGCTTTCTTGACACTCAGGTGTCCATTCAAACTTAATATCTTTCTTCAACTGCTTTTCCATAGGGGCTGTGATCTGAGCATATCCTTTAATGAATTTCCTGTAATATCTAGTGTGACCAAGTGTAGTGCGAAGTTGCTTAACAGACTTCAGAGGTGGCAAGTTCACAATAATGGCTATCTTCGCAGGATCCATCATCAGTCCTTGCTTACATACAATATGACCTAGCAGAATTCCAAAAGGTGCACAAAAGATACACTTTTTCAAGTTCAACGAAATATGATGTTGTCTACACTTGTCCAGCATAAGTCTTAAACTAGCTATATGGTCTTTTAGTAACCCAAAGATGGTCCAATCATCAAAATAAACTTCTAAGAATTTATGTATAAATTCCTTAAATGCAAAAATGAATACTCTAGAAAACATAGCAGGTGCATTCTTCAATCCAAAGGGCATAACTCTATACTGAAAGGATACCATTTATGTAGCGAAGGTTGTCTTATGTCAATCTTCTGGAGCAATTCTAATCTAATGGTAACCTAAAAATCCATCAGTAAAAGAGTACACTTCTTGACCTCCGACATTGTCTAAAACTTCATCTGTAAAGGGAGTAGGGAAAGGATCATGTAAACAGGCATCATTCAGCTTCCTTAGATCAACACAGATTCTTATTTCTCCCTTAGTCTTCTTTTCTTGCACCACCATAGGACTGACCCATTCAGATTCTTCAACCGGCTCAATGATTCCTACAGCAAGCATCTTGTCGAGCTCCATTCTAACTTTTTCTTTATACTTAGGGTTCATCCTATAAGGGCGTTGTTTCACAGGCTTCGCATCAGGTTTAAAAGGGATCTTTATTACTCCTATATCACCAAGGATACCTTTCATCTCTGAAAACTTCGTCGAAAATAGGTCCTGATACTCATGGAGAAGTTGGGTCACTTTACTCACCATTTCTTCATCCCAATAATCTCCAATGATAGCATACTTAGGCTTTTCTTCGCATCCAATGTTTACTGTCCCCGTCTTCAAGGGCTGAGTCACTTCAGGTGCTTCAATTGTTGGTCCATGTACTTCGCAGTGTCCTTCTGACTCAGGAATGTTAATGTTGCATGGATCATCATCCTCGTCAATTGCAAGGTTATAACATTCTACTGCATTAGCTTCTTGTTCCTTCCAATCAGGTTGGTATTCTGCTATTTCTTGATCATCAAACACTATAGTATGGATCAACCTAATAGCTGTGTCCAAAGCAGGACAAACCTCATTAATAGAAAATGTCAGTACAAAACTATCAACAAGACTATCCCAACTTACAGTACCATGGCGAAGCTCGACCTCCACATACCAGTTCTTTGCTATAGGTTCTAGGGTGTGCACAAACCTATGTACCCATTCTTCATGAGGTACATGCTTCCATGCTTCATAGCATTGCTCCAAAAGTCCCTGAGGACTAGTCTTACCATTAAACCTGCTTCATACCTCTTGAGGTTGATCCCTGAATCTTAGGCAAAGGGACTTCTGGCACGCTTCCCAACTATGAATGTACTTTTTATGACCATTCCACCATCTGGATGTTGTGGCTCTGAATGCCGAATCTAGAGTCTCCATTTTCTGTGAATCTGGTACCTGCTCTGAGAATTGTATAATAAAATCTGTTGGGTCTATCAGGCCATCAAAGGTAGGCAAGTCTCTTGTCTATGAACCAAGCCATCTGAGAGACTTGGTAATTCTTGCACATCGATGTCCATGTAGTTCATAAAGTCTATTCTACCAATTCTCTAGACTGTCATCTGAATCTGTCATGCATGAGCTGTCACACTACCAATCCATGATACCTTCGGCAGTAGGATCAACATAATCTTCTTCCTTAGCTGTGATGTTGTAGATATGGTCCAAAACATCCTGATCTTCATCTCTGAGTGGTTCTGTGTACCTTTATCCTTGAGAAGGGTCCAATGGTACTATGACTCTCAAACCTTTCCCTTCGAAAGTCATCTGTCTCTTCTTAAGGTTAATGACTGCAGCATTGTCTATTGCCCACTCAATTCCTAGCAAAGCTAGGTAGGGGTTGCTATCGTCAATTATCTCAATGACTTCAAAGTCTGCTAAAGTACTGACCCCATCAATATCTATTGGGACACTAGGGAATCTTCCTAGGGGCACAATCTTCTGCTGATTGGCTAATCTCAACTGTATAGGAGACCATTCAAGGGTAGGTTTTCCCATTTGTTCCCATGTTTGTTTAGTTAAGACATTTACTTCGGATCCTAGGTCTAGAATGACATCATTCATGTCATATTCTCCTATCTGAGCATGCAATTTCATTTCTCTTCCAGTTCTTCTGACTCTATTAACAGTTTTTTCCTTACCAGAGCTTCGCTGAGGTTCGCAAGAAGCAATAAATTTCTGTAACTCATTTAAAGCATTCTAATTTCTTAAGATCTTCATGCAACTCTGTAAAAATAAAGACATTGTACTTACTTTATCTGTCGAAGCTTTTGGAGACTGTGATTGCTGCTGAGGCTGCTACGCAAGTGCTACTGGTGTGCTCAGATCAGCAAAGTCTTTTTTGGATTCCAGAAATGTCTCTTTTTCTCTTCCCACATCAAAGGTTGGAATTTTCTCTGGGATCTTACGAACCCAAGCCTCATCAGGTTGTTTCTCCTTATTTTGTATTTGCATCATGGCACCACTCCTTGTAACAACATTAATGGCTGGAACAGGTCTTTGCTCTACAGCAATCATCTGAATATTCTGAGTAGGAGCACTATTTCTTTCTTGTATCTTGGCTATCAGCTGCGGGCATTGCTCAATCACATGGTCGACTGCTCTGCAATATCGACATGTCGTAGTTGGGTTCCGATAGTCTTTAGCTAGATGTCCTACCTAATTACAGTTATAGCACACCACCTGGCCTCAACCTCTTCCAGGCATACCACCATGACCACGACCTCCAAAATTACCTCGACCTGAGGTACTACCATGGTACCCATATCCATCATTGCCTTGGCCATCATTTTGTACCCTATAAGCATCATAGGTTCGTTCTCTCATGAGGTCAAAACTACGACATTCATCCTCGTTGTGTCCAACTGACTTATAGAACTTGCAATAGGGGTTCTTAGGGACTTGCACATATCTCTGCAGTAGATAACAGTCTTCAGGTCGATGCTGGCCAGTTTTCCTATAGATCTCACAATATAGAACACTATGATTGAATGGGTTTGGTGCACCAGAATTCAGGTAATTTCTTACCGCAGGACACTGTTCATTGTCATGTCCTTCTATCCGATATCGTGTACACCAAACCTCTTCTCGAACGTCTTTTCCTTTCTTCATGTCACGCAGCTCCAAGGCCATTGCTGCTAACTGCACTTGTATTTGAGCTATACCAGAACTATCTTCGACAGGAGTTGTTTCAAGCTTCATAGCAATTTCCAAAGCTTCTTGCTGATCAGCAACCTTCTGTTGCATGAGTGGAGTCCTGATATGCGGTAACAAAGCTGCAATGAACCATTCCTTATGCTGCGCTGGTCCAATAGTGAAACTGACTTGATCTAGTAGAACTTTGAACCTCTTATCAAAGTCCCACACTGATTCTCCTCGCCTCTGCTGAATTTCCTTTAGTTCAGTGATACACTACGACTCTGATTTAGGCTTCTTAAATTCCTTTATCATGGCCGCTTTTATATCAGCCAAGACATGGTTCTAAGTACTAGAAAACTTCATGAACCAGGTCAAAGCGTGGTCTCTAAAAGAAGTAACCAGCTGCGCTCTTCTTGTATCTTGATCCGTAATGTTCTTGGCAGTCCACACGGCTTCACATAAGAACCAAAACTGTTCTGGATCCTTTGATCCAGTTCCTTTAAAGACTGGGAGCTTAATGTCATTATTCATATGGGCCATCACGGATCTAGTGGGGGAGGGAGGGGGACAGGTAGTATGTGAGGAGGAACTTATGGGGGTAGACTAACCTGCGACAGGAATACTCGGGCTAGGGTTGCTTTCAGACTGCGACGAGTTCTCAGGGATAACAGGGCTTCGCTGCGGGGTTACCGGAGGGTTTCCAACAGAAGGGGTTTCGTCAGGCATCGGGTCTGCAGAACTTATAGGGGTATACTTGGTATTCTGACCTAGGGTATAGGATCCAAAATTGCTCTTGTATATTTTACCACTTCATAGCAAACCACTTTGCTCGTCGAAGTCACTTTCACTTCCAAACATAAGTTAGTACTAGTAAATCTAACAGTCTGATTCAATGAGCAATGTACCTTTTTCAGCCAATAGCATTTTAATTTTCAAATTAAATGAATTTAAGTACTTACCCCTTGGTCCTTTGAAAAACTACCGTTTAGCTTCACTGAAGGAAGTACATGTGTCGATGGTGAACTCTGTCACAAATGCTTCAAGGGTTCACGTTGTCCAGAAATCGACAGCTCGGGATATCTTGTTGTTCACTCTTTTCAATATATTAATTCTTGTGGGGGTCCAATCAGAAAACTGAACTTCTTGGAAGTTTGTCTTTCTCTCTGTCAACCTGGATAACCACTGGTGCAACTCTATGTGGATACTACCAAAGAAAATTTCATAAACATCAGAAAAAACATACCTTTGTAAAAAGTCATCTGAACTGCGACATGGATCTTTGTTCTCTTGTTCAGCAAATTTCAGATAAGTCTCTTCAATCCAATCACCGATTTATTTCACTGAGAGCCTCCAAAACATAGCCCTCTAGGTATGACGTAAACCCCTCTTGAGCAGATACTGAGTTCAACCGGCAACAGAACCAATTTGTTGGGCTTAGGGCAGACCCGTGTTCTATACTTTTGTCTTCGCACCAACAAAAGACCCACAGTGATGGCCCTTTTGGCAACAACCTACGAACAGGTTGCAGTCTCACCCGAAACAGCTATGGGGTGCCGCAGAATCAGGTTTTTGCAAGCATAAGAGGGATATTACTGTACCTTTAGCCTTTAACAAATACAATCATATAATACAGATCTTCAACAGTCACTTATATAGCTTCGCAGTTAGATTAACAAACAATGTCTTGCTTAACCCTTAACTGGGAATTCACGGCGAAGTTAGTATTTAGCAGTGATCTTACTTATTAGTTATCTACTTATCAATGCATAAAAGAACATAAAAGAAACAACACAAAAGAACCACGACACAAGATATAACATGGTTCACCCCCAGTTTAGGGGCTACATCCACAGAACTGTGTTTTATTCAACTCTTTACAAAAACCACAGTTCTGATCTGTGCACTCAGCTGCAGATCCCTTCAATTCCTCAAGCTAAGCACTAAGCTGCAAATCTCTGCACACACAGCTGTAGATCTTCTTATTCACCCAAAAACCCTCTGTGCACACAGCTGCAGAGGTCATCCATGCACACAGCTAGGACTTAACCTTTCTTACAAAACTAGCCTTAGCTTCGCATCAAATCATCCTACATCAAAAGCCTAACCTGACTCTTTTACAAAAGTGCTTATTTATACAAGTGCACTTATTACAAAACCATGGGCTTAAACCATGGGCACCCCGAACCCTAAACCCTGGACTTAAACCATGAGTTAATTACAAAAAGAGGGCTTTGACTCAACCCTAACACCCCTAAGACTATTTTGAGTCGCAACTCTGCTTACAAGCTTCCACAAAAACCATGGAGTTACCATAATTAAGGACCGTTAAGGTGCGCACCCCAACAAACAGATGTGGACACGAAGCTCAAAACCATCTTAAAAATACTAAAAGCACATTGAAATCCAATCAATATACATATGTACAAGATATTACCCAAGAAAACCTAGGCATAGTACCTTCCCAGGTACAACCCATTGCGAGGTTTCCCCAAAGGGATCCCATCATAATCAATGAGCTCGTAAGCTCCTTTCTCTAACACCTTGGAAATAACAAAAGGTCCGTACCACATGGATTCGAACTTACCCTTCCCTACTTTGTAGTATCTCTCGTCATAATTCAAGACTAGGTCACCCTTGTTAAAGACACAAGGCTAGACAGATTTAGCATACTACGCCTTGACATGTTTCTTATGCGCCTCATTAGCCAAGGTAGCATCTCTCCGAGTCTCGTCAAGGTTATTCAAGTATAAAAATATTTCTTCCTCCGCAGAAGTTTCTGTGAGAAGTTCGATGGCAAGTTGTAAAGATAGAATCTAACATTGGATGGGTAAGACAGCTTCAAGTCCATAGACAAGCTGGAATGGCGTGAAACTAGTAGCTATTTTCATAGAAGTCCCATAAGCCCAAAGGGTGGAGAAAAGAACGTGGTGCCAGTTGGATTTATGATCTCCAACCATCCAATGAAGCATAGTTTTCAAAACTTTGTTAATGGCCTTCTATTATAGCTCAAAATGAAATATCTTTGCCTGTGACCACTTTCCCATGATTTCGCCGCATGTCGACACTTCCATGAGGACACTTCATGAAAGTCACTGAATGTCACTGAAAAAACACCTAATTGGAGGACCTATAAATTGAGTTGTCTAACTCTATTTGACCTCATCTCTACACCATTGGAAATATATTTTAGTTAGGTAAAACTTTCGAGAAGACACCAAAGTCTGAAAATGCACAAAAATACCCTAAAAATGAGTTTTTTTATGTACACGACTTTCCTTAAGGAAACCCATGTACATACACAAGTTTCTATATATAATAGGTGTGTACGCTTTATATACACAAGTTTCTGCATTGCAGCCCATGTATACCTCCTTGTGTATGTGACTATTGTTTCTGCAACCCATGTACGCCTCCTGAAAATGTCAAAAAAATATGTATTTTGAAATTTGGGTAGTTATGCAACTGACTCCTTTAGTTGTAACTACTTTGTCTTCACCCCTAACTCTTCCTTAAGCATATAAATAGAGGTAGGGAGGTCCATGAGAGGAGACTTTAATCTTTTCATCATTATGCTAGAGGAATTGGGACTCTCTTTGCCCACACCTTTGCCCTAGAAGCTTTCTCCTTATGTTGCAGAGCTTGGAGGCTGAGTTCCTTGGAGAAGAGAAGCAGCAAAACCAGATCAAGGTTTCGTGAAGTGCCAAACTTAAAGAGAAG
The DNA here is from genome assembly GCA_001517045.1 of Pseudotsuga menziesii. NCBI lineage: Eukaryota > Viridiplantae > Streptophyta > Pinopsida > Pinales > Pinaceae > Pseudotsuga > Pseudotsuga menziesii. The sequence goes on from LPNX010155879.1 coordinate 425,743, forward strand.
GTATACTTGTACTTGTTTTCAAGATTAATAAAGATGTGATGTCCTTCTTCTTCCCAAATCAATGTGTCTTGTATATTGAATATCTGATTGTGATTATATGATGTTATATATTAGATTATGTTTTTATGTGTCATTGAATATATTCTCTTTTCATATAGTCTATTTGGTTTGAGGAAGGTATAACTTGTTTTGCAGGTCTCTTGGGGAAGAGGAGCAGGAGAAGGGCTAGAGAAAGCTTGGACCAGCCTTCAGTTAATCAGGTGTGGACCTTTCTTATCTCTAAATATTGCTTATATATACTTGAAAAACTATATGCATCCACCTTTCAACCCCAGTATGTTGATGGCATCTTAAACCCTAGCCATAGGATAATTTCCTTTATAACACCTCTACTTGACCATTATCTTGTGGATAATATGGCATAGAGTTTTCATGGCGAAACCCTAGCTTGGCACTCATTTCCTCCATCATCTGATTATGGAAATGGGTTCCGTGATTAGTAACGATGGATTGCGGAACTCCAAATCTAGCTATGATATGATTGAACAAGAAGAGGACGGCAGTCTTACCATCTTCTGCATATGTAGGCATGGCATCAGCCCATTTAGTAAAATAATCCAAGGCTACGATGATGTAACCATGCCCCTGGCTGAGGTAGGATTACAATGCATGAAGTCAATCCCCCATTTGGTGAATGGGCCAATGACAATGACAAGGTGTAGCAGAGCAGGATCGGTGCACTTTTTAGGATAGAAATGTTGGCAAGGTGGTCATTTCTAAACAGCCTCATGACAATCTTGGAAGATCGAAGGCCAGAAATAGCCAGCGCGAAGGATTTTCTGGGTTGTAGCCATCCCAGATAAATGACTGCCACATGTTCTCGAATGGAAATCATTCAACACAAGTCCAGCTACCTCATGAGTGAGGCATCGCCAGAGAATAGATTCAATCCCACGTCTATACAAAGTATCATTCAGGATGAGATAGTATTTTGCATGGTGATGGATACGGCGACGATCATCGCGGGACAAATGCGGCTAAAAACATTGTGTCTGGAGATATATACATTATAGGAAATTTGGGGTCTAAAATGGGCCTTGTAAGAAAACGTGCCAACAATAAATTTTGTGAATTGGAATTCAATAACCAATAGAATCTCAATAAATTGAGTCAACCATAATGGTTGAATTGACATATTTGTCATAAAAGAAAACTACTTTTTTTGTTCGTATTTTTGATATATCTCCTTGTGTTTTTACTCAAATTTCAGGCAGGAGAGCTAGTTAGATGTGAATTTTAATTCCACATCCAACGAGTACCCACACTACATACGTTTGACGGACCCTTCTACCCCAAAAACAATAAATGACTGAAGAAATGTGATGATGATGTCATCATCACATTTTTTCAAGTATTTCTTGTTTTTGGGGTAGTGGGGTCCATCAAAAGTATGCAATGTGGGTACTCGTTGGATGCAAAATTAAATTCCACATCCAACGAGCTCTCTCGCTCAGAATTTGAGTAAAAACACAGGGAGATATGTCGAAAATACGAAGAAAAAAAATAGTTTTTTTCATTCTTCCTCCAAAATTAATAACTAATATTTTATTATTTTAACTAATATTTTATCATTTTTCTTAGGAGGCCCATTTTAGACCTCAATTTTCCTCTAATGAGAAAATATCCATACCAAGGATCAATAGTGCTTATCAGGAATAGGAATTCATCTAGAAATGAATCACTGAGCTCAGATTCCGTCGAAGCATAAGGAAGATCACACATAAGCTCTACAAAGACCAAGGATTTATTTGATTTAGCCTTGGAAAACTCCAGATAGAGCTCCTGAAGGATAACTATCCAACATGAGTACTTTCCCCCAAGCACCTAACGAGTCAGGATGTAGTACATCGGGTTCTGGTCTGCCAATACGGTGGTAGTGCAGAGCAGAATGTAATGACAAAATTTTTGTACAGCAATGACCGTGGCCAATGCTAACTTTTCCAGACATGAATAATGGGTTTTAAAATCCAGGAGATTCTTATTGGCGTAATAAATCACATGCTCCTAACCATGGAGATTGTCCTGTGCTAAAACCATAGCGATGGTAGTAGCAGAGGCAGCAATATACAAGAGAAAGTCCTTTGAATAATTATGGGGGTGTATCATAGGTGAATGAGTCAGAGCATGCTTAAGATTATCAAAGGTGCATTGGACTGGGTCATCCCAGAAGAGTGGTGTGTTCTTCTTAAGGGGATGCATATAACCGTGCGTTTTCCCTGCGAAATTGCACATGAAACAGCGGAGAAAGTTTGGATTCCCCTGCAAACTTTGGAGTTCAAAGAGATTAGTTGGGGCTGGTAGATCAAGAATGGCAGAAATTTTTAAAGGATCTATCTAGATGCCATTTTTGGATACCACAAAACCTAGCAAACGTCCCGTCTCAACGCAAAAAACACATTTATGCAGGTTGAGCCGTATATTATAGTGACGACATCTCAGGAATATCTCTCTAAGATGACCAGGGTGGTCCTCCTGTCGCTGTGAATGAGCAGAGAGGTCGTCAAGGTATGGTTCAACAATGTGTTTGACATCGTGAAACGCATAGGACATCGCACGCTGGAACCTATATTTCAGCATTTTTTAAGCCAAATGGTAACTTCTTATATGCAAAGGTTCCCCATGGGAAAATAAATTCCGTCTTATGCTGATCGAAGGGTAATATCTCAATCTGATTATAGCCATAGAAGCCATCTATGAATGAAAAGATGACACTTCTAGCACAGTTGTCGATAATCTGATCGATATGTGGTGTAGGAAAGTTGTCCTTGGGACAAGCTTTATTCAGATCCCTAAAGTTGATATAGACTCTAATGGTGCCCTGCTTTTTATTGATAGGGACAACGTTCGATACCCATTCCATCAGGGGTACAGGATAAACAAACCCAACTTTCAGAAGCATCACAATTTCAGCTTTTATAGCTGCGGCCTTCCGAGGATGGACTTGCCTAAGTTTTTGCCTTATGGGTTTGGCTGAGGGATAATTTTTAATCTCATGGACCACGATGGAAGGGTCGATCCCCGGCATCTCTTCGTAGGAGCAGGAAAAAATATCATGGAATTCTTTAAAAAGTGCCTTAAAGGCTTCAGATTCATCTATGGAGCAGTTCTTCCCAACATGAACATGCTCGATAACATCAGACTTGGCTAATATGTCAATTGGGTTTGTCTGAGTAATGTTGCAAAGGTTTTCTTCAAAATATGTATGTTGCAACAATATAGGAATTTGGGGAACGTTGACAATATCAGTATGAAACAAGGATGCAAAATAATGGTTAACCGAATTGGTGTTGGCGAGGAACATGGATCTATGATGGTGATCCTCCCAAATGGACTCATCCATGCTCATGATATCAATAATGGACTCATCGAAAGGAAAAGTCTCTCAGAGATAATCTAGAGTGGGAAGAGAAGGTTCTAACCGATACGGTAAATGGTAAGGATCTGAGGCCACTAGATGAAGATCATCAGTATGATCATCGGAAGAGGCTTGAATGGTGTGATACATAGCTTCGTGTGGACTTAACAAGGTGGACTCAACAACATAGTGGCCCTTAGGCTCATAATCAAATGAGGTGATCATATTGAATGACGTGGAATCCATGCTAGGAGGAGTGGATGGAAAAAATCCCATGAGGGATGAATCCTTCAACACGCCTACCCCAATCGACTGGTAAGGAGGAGGGGACTGGCCTAACATGGGGATTTTATTAGCCGTGGAGGTAGTAACATCAGGTGTGCAGAAATCAAGCTGGTCAATAGTAACGATTCTCCCTAGATGTGGAAATTGGACAGTTCAGAATACTGTTGAAGCAACAACAGTCATAGCATAGAACCAATTTTGTCTTAGAAGGAGATTGTAATCTAAAGGGGCATCTACCACTTCTACTTGGATGGAAATGGTTTTTCCCCCCAGCTCGACCATGAGGGCTGATATGAGACCATGGGACTGGAAACCCCATCTGTCAAAGGCTTTAACGATCATAGGTGATGTTACAAGCTTGAAAGAGCCAAGGGCTTTCCAACAAGATAGAGACAACACGGAGGTTGAAGCTCCTTCATCTAGGATCGTTCGAAAAACCTTCTTTCCAACTACTTTCATAACAACTTGAAAAGCAAGTTTATGTGGTAACCTAGACTTATAGTTCTCAACATTAAAATGAATCAAGTTGGTGTTATCTGGGTCTAAAGCTCCTAATGCAGTCAACAGGTTTTTGCGCTGTGTAGGGAAACTATGGAGCACTTCTAGGGTAGACATTGCACAAGGTTCTTGAGTGAGATGTTCAACCACATTATAAAATTGAGCAGCTCGGGCATTGGGATTGAATACTGCCTTTCAAAGAGTACTCTTAGGTGGGCGCAAAATCATGTCGAGAGTAGGCTTCTCGATAGACAAGGGGACAGTAGACAAGGACTCAGGAGAACTAGTAGAAGGGGATTTCCCTAAAGACGAATGATCTTCATTTTTATCCGTAGGTTTATCATAATTCTGACTTCGAGTTTGTAAATAGATAGTATCTTAGGACATCATACAAATTTCCTCTGACGAGCTGGAATTACCCTGATTAGACATGTGGTTTATCAGCTGTTGTTGAGAGGAAAAAGGATCCGTACGTACTGCAGGTGTGGGATTGGACTTCAAAAATTGGGAGATTTTGTCTCGACAAGGACACTCCTTTGAAAATTGGTCACCATCGCATAGCAGACAAGGATATTTCACTTTTCTTTTTCCTTTATCGTTATCACTATTGGTTGGTCATGGAGTCTCTGGCTGGTTTCCAGGTTTTTTATTTCAATTTCTAACTTTCTTTTTATTACCTGAGGTTTGAGTACTTTGAATAGAATTGACCTCGACAGAAAATTTAGGAGTTGAAGGAGTAGATGGGGCAATTTGGGTTTTCTTGGCAGGTTTCTCCATTAATGGGGACTGGATTGAACCAACAATCCCATCAACAGGTACTTCTGCTGGTGGCTTGGCAGGTTCGGTACTGGGGCGAGGAGCTTGAGGGATCAGGTCATAAAGAGTGCCAGACTGGGAATAAACCAAGTCTAGGTACTGAGCCTGACTAATATCCTGCTCTTCAGTAACGACACCACCCATAGACACATCTTGGGCAATAGGAGGCAACAAGGATTTGGTGAACCAATCAGCTAGTAACTGATCTGGAATAGGGGCCTTAATAAGCCTTCTCCGCCATCTCCACTCATTAATATTATCGGATATGTGGGTGGAGGTGTTCTATCATAGAGAGGTTAAAAGATCAGTACCCATTTCATAATGAATAGGGAGCTGAAAGTGTGTAAGAAACATGGTTTCTAGCAAGCCAAAATCCACAAACGAATGTTGTGGGAGTTCAATGTACCACTTTGTAGCCGTACCGGTCAAAGTTCCCTAAAAGAGTAGTGACCAAATGGAGTCATCCATGAGGGAATTTGAAGAACACCACAATTGGAATGTCATCACATGGTTCTTCGGATCGTCTCCTTGTTTCCCATTGAATTTTGGGATGTCCGATGGTAACTTTACCGGAATAGGGGGCCACGAGAGATTGTGTCGAATGGGGTCATTAATAAACTTGGAAAGATGAGGTAATTCCAAAGTTGCTAGGAAAGGTAACTATCAGTTGGGATGAACATACTGGTAATATTGATATGGCATATAATTACCAGTAGGACCATAAGTGGACTGATAAACAGGTTGTTGTGACAAAGAACTACTGGAAGATTCACCCGTAGGGGGGTGATTTATGGGATCAGGACCACTAGGACCACCAGGGCCTCTAGGAGGAGGACCACTAGGGCCATTGGGACCACCAAGACCACTGGGACCACTAGGACCACCAGGACCACCAGGGGGTGGATGACCAGACCCTCCGGGGCCAATAGAACCTCCAGGGCCAAAAGGAGGAAAGCCACCAGGTCCCCCAGGACCACTAGGGCCACCAGGACCATAAGGAGGAAAGTTTCCAAATCGTTTGGGACCATTAGGCCCCCCAGGGGGAGGACCTCCATAAGGGGGTCCTTCGGCACCTCCCGCAGTATGTATAGGTATCCCCCCCATAGCTGGCATGTAAGACCAGTTGGGTTGCCCCCATGGCGTAAAAGTATTACTAGGGTATGGAATTCCTATAGGATTGGGTGGATGATTAATATTACCTATAGGTATTTGATAACCATAACCTCTAGAATATTGAATGGTTACAGGTTGGGCCCCGGAGGGTTGACCTAAACTGGATGGGGGATTAACCACATTAGAATGGGTGGGAGGGACATAAAATAGATGGTTCTATGTTAGAGGTTTGCCCTTGACTAGTAACAATTCCGGTGTCAGATAACGTAGGTCGTGTAGAGGGTTGTCCCCTGGCACTAGAAGGTGTAGACGAAATAGGAATTGAAGATTGAATCTCAGGTACAAAAGACCTCAGAAAATTAGGTATAGACATAACATGAGAGGTGGTAGGGGTGGTATCTTGACCTGGGTTGCGGGGTGTCAATGGATGATCTATAATCGGTTCAATGGGTCTCATAGATTCGGCAAGTGAATGATATCCCCTAGGAACATATGTGGACCTTGGTAGTGTTGGGCCTAAAATGTCATCAATTTGCTTATCAATCTCCTTTGCTTGGAGAATGGCAGAATGGTATTTCCTATGTTCTTCTTCAATTTTAGCAGAGAATCCACGGGTGCCAAATGAAGTAATGGCCAGAGCTACAGGGGTTTCCCAAAATCAAGCGTTGGGACCAAAATCCGAGCGAGCAGTATCATCAACACATCCTTCCATGGGAGAATGGAATGAGGAATCTCCCCGAGAAGGCTGTTGGACCAAGGGAGGCAAGTGTTTAGAATATGGTACTCCACTTTCCACAACCACATTATCTCCCACTTGGGAGGTGGTAGCAGCTCCTTGGTCGATAGCTTCCATAGGATTTTCTCCTGAACCAGGAATAAAATCAGGTGGCAAGCCCTATACTCTTTTGGACTATCTTAACTCAGCCAGTTTTTACAGTTCCTAACTAACCTAGGGTCTGAAAATCTAGAAAACACACCAAAAAGAAATTCCCTACACAAGCTATAGGTCAAAGCAAGCACACTTAAAATGATAGGAGGGGTTCAAAAAGTTAGGTCTCTCACTAGGATTGTCAAGAAGGTGCCACTCGTGATATACCTTGAGGGTACAGGTGTAGTAATATCCCTGAATGTTGTTTTTAGTGTATGGCTCCAAACAAGACGGCCAAAGGGCTTTTCTTAGATATATAAGGTACCCTAGTGAGGTATCTCGATATACTCAAGGTACGTGGGAGCTTGAATTGGGAGTAGTGTTGTCTAATGCATAACCATACACAAGGGGCCTTCCGATATACAATTGAGTATGTGAAGTACCTTTCTATATACCTCAAGGGTACATGAAAGGTCATTTTATATACCGATAATACGTGGAAGAACTGCGCGAGTCCCAGAATGTAATGTTGACAAATAATGACAGCTCCTACGCTTAACAACGCCCGAACACGTCTCTAACCTACCACTCAAGTTACTACATAAATTTTAACCTACAAATACCGTTAATTTTAACTTGTACGGTTAGGTGAATGCATGATGTTTTGATAGAAAAGTAAAATCATGCAGTATGCTAGTGCAAAATGTTCACTTTATCGTTCAGTATGCCTACTTAAGGGAGGGAAAGAGAGTGTTTTCCTTTTGTTTCAAAAACCAAAAATACTTCCACACAACAATCATGAATATCAAAAAACACAAGAAAACACTTTTCCAAACTGATTTCTTCTTTCCAAAAGCAAATGAGAAGGGGAAGAATCTCTTTTCCTAAAAGGAAAACAAGAAGCACACCTATATGCAAATGCACTCTATTTTTTCCAATTTCTCAAACATAAGCAAATCTAACTTAAAACTACCATTTTTTTTATTTTGATCAAGATAGCTCTAAATGCATGAGAGAGGAAAGATCATAAAGGTTCTGAAAGCTTGTAAATCCAATCAGAAAACCAATGTCCAATGCTCAATGATGATATCCCAGTCTCAGTCAAAAAAATTCTTTTTTAAAGGAACGAAAAACAAGTTTACTATGCAAATAATAAATGAAACCTAGAAGCTAATCTAGTGTTCTTCTTTTAGTCTATGTAGCAGAAACGAAAAGAGATTTTTAAATAACACCCTAAGCTTTTCAGACAACAAGAAATCCTTTCATAAACACAACCAACAAGCATAGAAGCAGATGAACAATCAAAAGACTTAATCAAACTTTTGAAATTCCACTCAAATCAATATTAAACCATAAAAAATCAAACCACAAGCATCAGATTCAATAACACAAATCTGACTAGCAGAACTGAAAGCAATCAAAATCCAAATTTTTGCAAAGAAAAATAAGGAAAAAGGGCTTTTGAATGATGCTTACCTAGCACCGTACTTATCAAGTGTTGACAGAGTGTTTCCCAGACAGCACCGCTTCTTGTCAATAGGTTACAGGTGGTGGCACCACGTACTGTCCACTTTTTTCAGGCTATGGTACCGCTTCTCGTACACAGCATAGGTGCGGTTCCCTGTAGATGACCAAAACACACTGAAAATGACTCAGATCTGGAGGTTTCAAACCCAAACGTAGTCATTCAAAGAGTAGATCTGACTTAAGAGAGTTGAAGAAGGAGCCTAGATTCAAACAAGAGCTGTAGACTGAGGAAGATCAGAACAACTGATACATAACTTCATTACCCAGTGGAGTCACTAGATTTGTTAGCTAGAATATTTCACCTCCTGCGGACAGCAAGGTGTTCCACTGGTCTGAATGGTTCAAATCTAGAACAAATAGAGGACAAAGGTTGAAGAATCTCCCTAGATGTTGTAGATACTTGGAATACAATGCTTTGATAGTCACCCTGTGTACCTACAATAATCTCAACACCAAACAGATCAAAGCAACCAGAATATAATCTACTAATCTATGCTAGTGACCAAGGAATCTAACAACATATATATGAAATCAAACATCAACAATATATGTGGGGCAGAAATCAACTTGCATTAAAGAAATATGAATTTTACAACCGAGCCTTAGTGTTGACATGCATCTCCATGAAACCAAGCATTCTCATCCCCATAAGCTCTAACTCTAGCTCTCTCTATGCTCTCCAATGATATGGACCAAGTGATCAATACAACAGCATAACAATGCCTTAAGAGTTCTCTCCCTCAACCATGGCCATAATCTTGTATTTATAAGGCTAGATGGATAGGGTAGGTTGAGATATTTGTGGGTGAGGTGGCCTCCAAGATCCTAGGATGGGGGATCTCGAGCTCAACAGACCCACAACAGTAGGGATAAGGGATATCTCGAGGCTTATCATCTAGAAGCCTTGAGAAGCTTCTCTTTTTCCCTTTTTACCTAGGGTACCACGTTTCTCCTTTAGTGACAGAGCGGTTCTGGTAATAATCGCTTATGGACTAAGGGCCATAAGCGGTGGCACCGCTTGTGGGAAACAGAGTATGGGCTGTGCGAACAAGGGTGCCACATATGGATAAAGGGTCAAGCGTGGTGCTGGGAATTTGTATGAAAAGATTGACAAATGATATGAGTTTCCACTCTAGAAGCTGGGATTTAGGGCAAGTAGGTATGTCAAATGTCTTATCACATGATGGTGACAGGATTTTGGTATAACACTATCACATAGAATGATAGTAGCATCCATATCTATATCTAACAATAACTTTTGAAGCCATATGGATTCATAACTAGAGGAACAAGTTGCAATATATTATGCTTCTGCAATGCTGAGAGCAACACTAGACTGCTTCTTCTTAGCCATGAAATCATGGATGACCCCATACTGAAACATCCTTTCAAAGTGTTATTTCTATCTAAGACACTTCATGCCCAATCTCAATCTATATAACCATACAATTTGAAGTCGTGATCTCTAGTATAACTGAGACCGTAGTCTTCCATTCCTCTCAAGTAATTCATCACATGCTTTGTAGCTACCAAGTGAAAATTACTAGGCTCAACCAGATACTAACTCAAAGTGTTCATCGCAAATCATATATTTGGTCAGCTATTTTTCAGATACATCAATGAACCAATGATCTGTTTGTATAGTGTCACATCCACTAATTCTGATGATGCATCAACCAACAAATTTAAGTGGGTATCCATAGGTGTGGCCATGGATTTACATTCCAACATGTCAAACCTTTTCAGGATTTTCATTGCATATATCCCTTAGTTAAGGAAGATTCCTTCTAGGATCTGCCATACTCAAAGACCTAGAAAATAATACATCAAGCCAAGATCTTTCATCTCAAATTCTACAACGAATTTATTCTTACACTCTGAGATTTGGTTCTCATTAACTATCAGGAATAAATCATCCTCATAAAATAAAAATATGATAGGTTCATCATCCATAACCTTGAAGTAAAGGTTAGGATCAACCTTACTTTTGGTAAATCCTAAGCTCGTTAGAAAACTATCGATTCTTCCATACCAATCACTTGGAGCTTGCTTCAATACATAGAGATCCTTCATCAGTTTACAAACATGTGTCCTTATGTCTTTGACTTCAAAACCTTGTGGTTGTTCTATATACAATTATGCTTCAATAACACCATTTAGGAAGGTTGTTTTCACATCCATCTGGTGTAACTTCCATCTCGTCTTAGCTGCAAGTGACATGATGGTTCTAATAGAATTCTACCTTGATACAAGAGAAAATGTCTCTTCATAATATATTCCTTCCATTTGAGGGAATTCATGGGTCGCAAATATGGATATGTATTTCTCGATGCTTCCATCGGTTGTATGCTTTATCTTGTAAATCCATTTTCAAGATACCACAGTTTTACCTTTTGGTTTGAGAACTAGTTCCCACACATCATTATTCATTATGGATTAGTATTCTTTTGTCATGGATTCTACCCATTATTTGTTTTGAACAAGTGCTTCAAAACAAGTAGGTTATTTTTCTACAAGATCATACATCAAAGCTACATAACTAGGAAATGGCTTTGGATTCTTGCTCTGCATTATGGATCCTTCTAGAGCACCATACCTTTATACTTCTTGAATAATATCACAATCCCAAGATGGATTTCTCTTGTGGTAAATATTCATGTGGGGAGGTTCTTGGGGCTCCAACATGTCATGTTCTTTCAAAAAATCATACTCAAGAGAAGGTGCAACTTCTTTCACTCTGGGAGCTACAACTTCTTCATATGTTTCTTTAAGTTGGCACTTTATCGACTTCTTGAGAGTTGTATATTCATTAAACGTTACATCCTTTACATATTCCTTCATGATCAATATTTAGGTTTGGTAGACCTATGACTACCTTGCTCACATGTGGTAGGGCTTTGTAGTTTATGTAAGAAAGCCTTTTATGCCATAGTTCACACGGACTTGTAGTATCATGAATCAAGGTTTCCTCTGAGTGACCTTTCAATTTATACATACCACCTTCTTCTGTCTCAATGATAGATATATCTTATAGATAACATATTCTTCAAATTATTCTTTTGCTAACTTCATGGGAGGTTCTTATTTTTCTTCAACTAAGTGAGCATGATGTATTTTGCTATTCTTCCTCTTATACCCTTCTTTCTTTGTTGGAAAATTTATGTTAATGTGTCCTATCTTATCATGATGGTAACACTGATAAGAGTATAAACCTTTCTGCTTGTAATATCCCTTTTTATTCTTTTGAAACTTCTTAGGAGGATAAGACCCCTTATGATTTTCCTTCTTGAAATGATGTTTATCTTTTCTTATTCTGGTATGAGTAGATAAATCATGGTCATAATCTCTAAATAGTGATTCTTGGTTAGCTACTCTTGAACACATTCTTCCCATAAGACATAAAATTTTAGGCTTTCCTTCCTTGCACATATTGTCCCAATGAAGGAGTCCCATGGTCTAGTAAGACCATTGAGAGCAGTCATTACTAGTTTAATTTCAGCAATATTGTCTTTGATTTCTTCTAGTTGTTCTTTGAATTGAGAGACCCTTGTGAATTATTCATGGATAGATTCACCGTTTCTCATATTTGTACTTTTGAGTTTGGATCTAAAGTTCATATTTTAGTTGATGTTTCTTCCTTCATACATTCCTGATAGGACATCAAACATCTCCTTAGGTGTATCCTTGTGGGATACTTGAGGAATCAAGTGATCCTTGATAGAATCTACTATGATCCTCTTGGCTTTAATTGTGTCTTTTTGTAATTTTCCTTCTCTTCATCTTCTTCGGGTTCCGACACAATTTCCTCGATAAACTTTGTGAGATCATTCTCTTCTAGAATGATTCCTATTATGTATTTCAAAGCAAGAAAGTTTTCAATGCCTTCTAACTTGTCATCAAGCTTAGTGCTTGGAGACATCTTGTCATGAAGATCTAAAAATGACAAAAAATGAAATTTCTCAAAAATGAAAAATTGTACTCACCAAAAGATGTGATTGAATGAAGAGAGTATGTTGGTACAAACTATTTCTGAAGAATCCAAATTCTAACCCTTGAAACTGGACTTGCAAGATTTTGTATTGTAGTTTATGGTTCTATGTTTGGTTTTTTGGTTTTTTGGTTGCAAGACAAACTAGGGCTTGACTTTATGAAGGATATTCCCACTGAAAAACTTCGATCTTGGTGCCAAAGGATGTGCCTAGGAGGGGTGCACTTCCCTATGTAAATTGCATTAAAAAATCCACTAAGAGTAGAAAACCCTAATTTTATTTTCCAGAGAAGGAGAGAGATATTTACCTCATGAAAGCTGCTCTTTTCATGCTAACTATGATACCAGGTTAAGTTTTCTAACTTTTCATAGCTTAATTCCTAACTTGAAAAGCATTTAATACATTTTCATAATAATATCACAAAGAGGATCACTAAAAGAAACACAATCACAAGGTACACAACAATTTACCGTAGGAAACCCTAAAGGGAAAAACCCAACAAAAACTAACTAAATTAATATTACCAAAGTGTAATGACCAAAGAACAAGGTCTCATTGAGAGAGATATCAAGCCCCAAGTATAGGATCTAAAACACCAACTAGTCCTCCTCCTTCTTTGTCCCTCATTTCTCTATCTTGCACAATACAAGTGTAAGTGAGTGTGTATAAATGAGGGAGGGAGCCTCCCTATATATACTAGTTTACCAACTGACATTTTCCCTAACTGGGATGACTTGTCTAATTGATAGGGCCAACCTACGTAGGGATTACCTTGACTTACAACGGAAGGTTTACCTCATGACTTTTACATGACCTTTTACATCGGTGACATCTCCTAAAGTAGGAATAATAATAATGTAAAGTACAAGTAGAATATTATTTGAAGTTACATTATTTAAACAATATCAACAACAAGCAATGACCCCATCTATTCACCCTGTCTCCATTCATTCCATTAGCCAAGATATCCATTGTGGGTGTGAGAGGCACCCAATTTTTCTTTCACTCCAAGGGTGTGACATCCTATCTTTCTCCAAGCTATTACCATCCTTGGAAATGTCTCCAATAACATATCTTGTCCACAAAGTGTTTTTCCTCTATTGTTTCTTCCATCTATTATCATAACCAAGTATTCCAAAGAAGTCTCCATAACTTTCCAATTTTTGCAGCTATCCAACCTATTGTTTCTTCAGTATTTTCCAAAAATCCCGTTCACTTGTTCATTGTGTGCTCACATGAGTTGAAGTGGTTGGGTATCTATTCAAACCATCACACTCAACTCCTTGAGAATGAAATTCCTCATGTACAAAGCTACCGTTTCCATTTGCACTTCGGTCATCTCATGCAAATTTGACGAGCGCAAGGTCATCACTTTTTCCCTACAACTATAAAATTGTCTTCTATGATTCAATAAGTATCAAAGGAATCACTTCATGGTCCCTTCTCATTCCTTCTACATATTCCTAGCTTAACCTTCTAAGGCACCTTCATTAGATTCCCATGGCCTCACTTCCTATGCTAAAGGTAGTGAACTAATATTGCTCCTTGTCATCTTGGGTAAGGTGGCAAGTGGCTCCCAAAGCCACTACCCCAAAGTCTCTCTACTATCTACTTTCCTACCTTTTGTATGTCTCTTAAGTCCATCCATGAGTCATGGTCTGTAAGTGTTGCCAAATTTTCAAGTAGACTCCAAACCTATATATCAACTTACAAACCTATGTGTACTCCCAGACTCTCCACTCAAGACTCCATGAATCCTCATATTTGTTGTAATATCCATGTGTGACTAAGTATTATTCTAAACTATCATCCTTCATTTGTCTCCTCTTGGATTTATGCCTTGTCGATTTTCTCAACCTATCAAAAGGTGGTTGAGTCCCACCAGCAACCTATTCTAAGTGTTTTGATTCCATTGAGACATCATTTTCACCTTGTTGATCACTGCAATGTTGAAGTGTGCCTAGGGTGGCCTCCACCTCCCTAGTCTTAAATCCTTCAACCGATTCATCGTTCTACAATTGATACTTATTTCCAAAGTACTTTAGGACTACCTCTGTTCCTACCAATATGCAACCCACTTTCCTCAATTATTTAGGAATTAGTTGGGGTTCAAGGTATTAATTATGTCACAGCAATATTGAGACAAAGTACAGACTCACAAGTGATTCAAGACAAATTAGGCATGAAATGACATAATGCTACTACAATCAATAGGAGGTTGCATAAATGTATAATCAATAATGGAATGAATAGTACAATAAAATTTCATACAGAATGCATGAATGCCAAGCTAATTCAAATTCACTAGGAGGTCATTTGAATTGCATGGATGGGTGTCACTTAACTAAATGTCAACAACACTAGACACACTTAGTTAACCACTAATCTAGCCATGATTGACTCTAACTGAGTCCTAACTGAATCGAAGTGCAATAGATGACTGATTCTAACTAAATGTAACTCAGACACATGTCACTGCATGTCAATCAGTTGGTCGTAGCGCATCATTAACTCCAATTATATTCGATGAAGTTAACTGAAGTGATACTAGTCATCAGAAGTGGTTGGAGGCACATTAACTCACTCCAGTTCATCCCAATCATCCCAAAATAGACAATTTCATGATGGAGGTGCCTTTACAACTTAGCTTAACTAATTTTTAGGTGAAACAACAATCAAATAGATATTAGGTGCACTTATGACACTCAGTTCACCCCAGAATTTCTCCCTGATTGAAGGAGTAAGACCAGTTAGCCTCCTTGGTTTAAGGAGGAAGCCCAAATAGCCTCCCTGATTGAAGGATAAGGATTATTTGGCCTCGTTGATTGAAGGAAGGCATGGGTGTTGTCATGTTGATGTCATGGTGTGCTCATCTTATTCCAATTGAGTCAATTAAACTTAGGATAGTGGGTAATTAGGCTAAAATTGACCAAATAAGTGTGTATGTTGAGTAAATGACTCCAACACAAGGATTCCGATGAATAATGTACAAAATTCTACAATGTCTATGTTGTCACATTCTGGGAAGTGTTCACATCTTGTATTTTCTTAACCCACCATTGTATCCATTGGAGGAACGTTAGTCACTCCAGTGGCCATTGTAGTCATCAACAATACCTCTTCCAACTATTTGCACCAATAGGTGAGTGCCTCATTGCACTGCTCTTGCTTAAGATTTTGGTTTCCTTCTAGTTCAAGTTAGTCCACATCTTAGACTACTACATCTTCAATAACATCACGGGTGTCATAGGTCACTCCTTTAGGAGTTCCTTCTTCCCCAATATTTGCTACCTTAGTTGGTGAAAGATGTGGCTTATCTCCGAACATGGCATGTTTGGTCAATAGAAGTGCACAACATGCTATGTTTGATTCTACTCAAATCTCTAACATTTCCAACCTATTCTCTAAGTGAACAACATTGTATGTTGCACCCAAGGTTTTCTTTCCCAAATAGACATATTTTAGCTATTATGTGATGGTGAAAGGATTTTCCATGAGTTTATCAATTGTCTCAACAAAATAAATGGATGAAATCCTAGGTATGTGCCCCATCTTCCTTCTCATTGTCATCATCAAGCTCCAAGTCTTGGTTTCATCCAAGAACACCAAACTATTATTGTGAAGTACTAGTGTAGCATTGGATAGCATGAGGAATTCTTTCCCCATGACAACTACATGGTCATCTAATGGAGCCACTACCAAGTCTAATATGTCATACCAATCTCCAACCTTCAACGGTGTTGCATGAACCACACCTGATACTGAATTCATCGTTGAGTTCACCACCTTGAACGTGGACTTCATACTCTCAGAATTACTAGGAAGTGATATTGCAATTATTTCACTCATAAAAATGTGGGTGGCACCTGTTTCAACCAACGCTGCAACCTTGAAACCACTGATCATTGTATTTATAAAACAAATCCCATGTTGTTCTTTATCCTGCAAACCCTGGTCTTGACCTTCTATGAACTTTCCCATACCTATTGTTAAGGCTTCAACCACTTCCAACACTTCCCTTAAAGGTCACTGCACTCGGGCTTCTCCCGTAACTACTAGCTTTACTATGATTGGATTCCCTTCACCTTCTTCCAAGAAAACTTCCAACTCTTCCTTCAATGGATAAACAATTGTAAAGTAGTTCCCATCCTATTGCAAAGAAAACAACCAGTATTCTTACCTCCCTTCACATATGGTTTCAATTGCGATGTTTTCTTCTTTTGGGTGTTCATTGCACTGAGAAACCCCAATATAGGCATCTCCCGGGTCTTTACTTGGTCCACAATTGATACCAACGTTTTGAACCCAAGATTCCCTCTGCAAGCTAATCAGTTAAAACTTCATCACATGTTCCTAGACAAAATTTTGGATCTTGCAACTCCATTGTTCCAAGCTCTTTGTTTTGGATTCCAATGACCCTTTATTTATTTTCTCTTCATGTCAGAACCCAAGGTGAAACCTGTTATATTATAAAATGAGAACCCTCATGATTCTCATTTTTTTGGAGGTCACATCTATAATTTTTTTTTACCATTGTTTCAAAAATTGGTGTTGTTGGGCCAGGAAAAGTGCACAAGGAAGGATCTGACGTGCAAGCAAAGAAGGAAAAGTGCACGTGTGATAGGGGAAAACCAGGTTAAGAAGGAAGCAAATGAACAAGTGCATAAAGATAAAACATGCACCCAAAGGAGAAAGGAAGAACCAAGCAGAGGAAGTTGCGATGAGGAAGGTAAGTAGAAGAGTTAATGCTAGATAGGCGAAAGTCAAAGAAGACCGTAGGAGGACGAACCAGCAAAAGATGGAAGGATAGTTTTGTGGCTAGTTATGACTAGTACAGATGAGCTAAAAGATGTTTTCTCGGCTATTTAAATTTGTGGTTAATGCATGTAGGACTTTTGCGGCTAGGTATGGGATGACAATAAATGTAACAGATATATTTTATAGCTACCTAAGTCTATAATAACTGAGTTGTACTCAGTCGTCCCTATGTGGTCTTGTAAATACAATAAATAGAAGGAACATGTTCTGTATAAGGGTTGGTTATTGGATGTTAGCATAGAGAAGAAGATTCAATGAGATTCAGTAGTCAACTTAGAGAGGAGTCAAGTAGAAGGAGAAGGTTGTTGACTTGCGGATCTTGCAGTTATGTGCGCAGACCGCTAGTAAAGTACAAGAGTCGATCTAGGTTGTGTGCGGATTAGTAGGAGTAGTTAGAGAATAAACCAAAGAGTATGAGAGAAATAACATTGAGTCAGAAATACATATCTTAAGAACAATTTGCAAGTTGTAGGCTGCAAGGTGCTATATACATTTCTCATGCCAGATGAAGAGCACCTTGGTGGTTTTTCCCAGATGGGTTTCCATGTTATTTCTTGTGTTATATGGATGAATTTTTTTGAATGGTGAATGTTTATGTGAATGTTGAATAATTTCTTATTGTGTATTAATGCAAGTTAGTGTTGAATGTATGTCGCAATATCTATAATGAATGAATGAATGTTAAGGCATCATTGACCTATTATATATGAATTCATGGTTAAGCTGCTAAGTAAAATCTAAGTCGTGCGTTGTCTGTTTAGTGTAAGGACTCAGTTGCGTCACACTGTAGCGCCATCTGTTAAGTGGTTAAGGATGAGAATGTGTGGCCCAGGGATCGCGATACACCATTACACCTTGGTCGTAGGGTGAAGAACTCCATCCCATCATCTTTGTCGAGCACCTTGATCGCGCTCCAAAGGACTATATTCCCTCGCCAACTACAAAAACATGGTTCTGGCAGTTACCTATTAAGATATCTCGAGTGATATTGTGCCTGCCTCGCGAGAGTTGCCGACTGAGCTTGCTTTGTCAGGCCTATCTCTTTTGGTGTCTTTTTGGTATTGTGTTGTTGTTGAACCACGGGTTGAGACAAGAAAGATAAAGAGGCCAAAAAATGGTTCTGTTGCTGGGACTTTAACCATTTGAGTCAAGGGAAATATTGTGGCATCCGAAAAAGAGCAAGATAGAGGATTGGCTGGAGTCTAAGAGGAGAGCACAGGATCTCAATTAAGTGTAGAAAGCTGGGTGGATGAGTACATATATTCTGATATTCATGAGGTATTCTTTGTATAGTTTCCTATTGTATTGCATGAGTGGTTTTCAATATTGGCAAGAAGGCAGACAAATTTCCAAAGAAGAGAAGCAGTCGAGTGGAGTGATTAGTTGATGTGTGAAGTAACCAGTGTAAGTAACACCATCTCTAGAGATGTTGATTTTTGGGTTGATAATATCTTGCAAGGATATATTACACTATTTTGTAGTAGAGGCTATAACCTCATAAAGTGAGGCCGAAAGAATTTTTTTCCAAGGACCCCGAAGAATATATTTGTTATCTATCAATACATGGATCAAGATTCTCGTTTATGAGAAGGGTATCTTGCAGTTGAGTAGTTGAGTCACGCACCACGAAGGGAGGCTATGTCACATACGACCTGTCAAGAAAATGGGAAACGGTGAGTTGAGATGTTCCCAGGAAGTACATAACCTGAACTAGAAACTGGAGTCCTAAGAAGTGGAAGGATATTTCGATCAGGGAAGAGAAGAAATATAGAGGAAGGTTGATGAGCTCCTAGTATGTTCGAAGAAAGTGAGCATGAAATTTAGTCGCAACTACATGAAGGGTCTTGCGATGAAGAGGAGGACTATAGCCTAATTTTGGAAGGAGAATAAGACTCTGAAGCATCTGTTGAGACACCGAGGTCAGGACACAACTACATCACACTAGGAGTATCACTAGAGGTGATATCTAGAACCTCATTTCCTGGGAGAATTGTTAACACTGATATTGCTAGTACTGCGACTAGCACACGGGATAATACACCTCCATTAAATCAGTTACCAGATAACCTTGAGGACAACTCAATGGCTAAGGAGAATATTCAGTTACCCATAATCAATGGTAATGGAGCAGAGGATCCAAAGTAGCATTGGTTCATCTGTGAAGTTGTTTGGATGATTCGCTTAGTTCAAAACGTAGACTTAAAGAAAGCACAGATGATCAAAACTCTAAGAGGTCATCTACTCGACCAGTTTATGAAGTTCTACATAGTACCACCATGAGTACCATAGAATACCATTGACTAAATATGAGCTGTAATGATCTTTGAGTTCATAAAACTGAAATCTGAGTTGCAGTGTATCACCGAGATCAAGGAAATCAAACAAGCATTGGCAGAGTTAGTATGGGACTTTGACCAATGGTTTAAAACTCTGATGGCCAAGGTAAGTTTCTAGATGTCAGATGTTTAGCATAAGGAGTGGTTTATTGTTGCGCTACTACCACACATTCAAGGGCCATTGATGCAACAAAATATCAAGTCGCAAACAGAAGCGCTAGAGTTGGTAATGAAGTTAGAGGCCTCACCAATCCATGATGGTGCCACAGGAATGGTGTAGATTCAGTCACAGTTGGCTAATCTAATGATACAGCTGTAGGACATCAAGGAGGGTAAGGAATCCCATGAATATTTATGGTGCACAAAATGTAGAATGGACGGACATACCAAAGATAATTGTCCGACCTTCATGAATTACAACTCATCCGGTGCACCAAACCCATTAAGTTCCCATGGACTACCCTGGTGCTTCATATGCTAGACTAGAGGACTTCATGACGACGATTGTCTATACTTGTAAAAGATTATAGGCACTGCCGCAATCATTTTCTGTAAATTTTGCAATTCAGTAGGGCATGAAGAGAAAGATTGTAGAGCATACCAAATTCTAAAGGAAAAGACGGTTGATACATACTTAATGAAGAATGATGGGTATACTCAGGCTTAACAGGATAAAGCATTGTATCAACCTACGTAGTTCCCACCCAATCAGTATCAGAACTAGTATCAGCCTCAATATGCACCATAGCAACCATATGCGTAGCAGAATCACTATCAGCCGCAATATCAATAGAATCAGTACCCTTGCAGAAACCACACCCTCAAGGAAGGGGTAGTGGAAAATTCAGAGGTAGAGGAGGAGGAGGAGGATTTGGTAGAGGAAGAGGTCAGGTTACATGCTGCAATTGTGGACAACCAGGTCACTATGCCAGATATTTTTTGGAACCTGCAAAGACATGTTCATACTGTAAGGGACAGGAACATAATGTAGAGCATTAATGTCCTCAGTTGATTGCAAAGTAGCAGGCTAGAACCATCACAGGTCCTAACCCTGTGCAGAATCCAAACCCAAACCTGAATCCTAACTTGAACATTCAGATGATTGCTGCTGAGCCAAGAGATCCAAACATTGTCGTTGTAACATGAGGAGGTGTTGTGATCGGAGCTGAGCTAGATCCACTACAAGAACAACTATAGTTGTAGGTACGACCTATGATGCAAAAGAAGGTTCCATCTGGTGTCCAAAAATAGAAGCAAGTATTCATGGATGTGCAACATGAGTTTGTGGATCCAGAAGAACCGTTGACATCAAAAGAAGTCCAGGAGATGCCTGAACGATTTCAACAGATATTTTAGAAGAAGAGTCCACAAAAGGTTAGTAATATCAAGTCGTTTATGTCAAGTTCCATAACATTAATACAAGATAAAGATGTTATCACAGAACTTTAAGGACTGATAGAAGAAACACTAGTAGAGCCATAGCCTAAAAATAAAGTTAACCAGGCTAGCAAGAAATTCAAAACTAGACGTGAGTTAAGAATGACTGTGTAGATATGGAATTATGACATGGATTATATCATTTTAGACTTGGGATCTAATGTAAATATTTTGATGCGACAAACTTGGGAAAGTATGGGCAAGTCGCATTTGGAATGGCCTCCTATCCAATTGTGACTTGCAAATTAGGAAAAGGTTCTACCAATTGGTAGATTGAGCCAAGTTCCTGTTAAAGACAAAAATCCATATCTTGCATTGATGGGAATAGATTGGTCCATAGACAATTAGACCATCATCAATTTCAAGAAAAGGATCCTCTCATTTGAGGATAATAAGATGAGAGTAGTGTCACCCATTGATCCATTGGAAGGACAAAGATATGTCGAGCCTGTCTACAATGAGGGACATGGTGACTACCTTGACCAAATATATAATGTCACTTCCATACAAGAAGGCTACATCGATCCAACATTGGATGGTGACCTGAGCTGGAAGAGTGCTAGTTCTTGCACATATGACTCAAGGGAGGCCTTAGAAAACTGGAAAAACTGGTTGCATGAGGTCTCTATAAGGAGGTGCACAAGAATCACAAGGTCTATGCAATGGGTGGAGAACAAGCTATGAGAGATGCCCACCTATGAGGTTTTACCTAACCTTGTGACCTTCTTAAGTGAGTTTTAAGGACTTGTAACAGAGGTGCAGCGCTTATCTGCATTAGACCACGTACTAAAGGATACACCTGCTAAATGGTGGGGTACACATAAGCAGTTCATAACAGAATGTACACAATGTAGAAGGTTGATGGAAGTCGGATTCGATGAAGAAGTCACCACCGTGAGCTGCAAATATACAGGATTGTCAAGCCCTGTCGAGCACATCAATCAGTGCCACACCGTATTTGCAGAATATCGGGACAAGAATGGGTCCATCATTTCATTCACACATTGGAATGACACCTAGAACATGGTATGCATCTATGGAGTTGCAACAAGGGACCCAAAAATGGGAAGGGCTCGCTAAGCAGTTTAGACAAACATTTGAATTTGCTGATGAGAAACATATAGTTGATACTGTGCTTCAAACAATAGAGGAGAAGATATTTTCTAAAATTCCTGTCAAAGAGGCCAATGCTCACCAATGCAGCATGACCATTCAATAATGGATGGCTTGCTACAATATAGTTGGAGACCCAGATGATGATCTGACTAAATTAAACATACTAGAATCATAGGGCATGCACACAGTAGAAGCAAGTGGTATTTCAAGTGATCAGTTACTTAAGCCGTTGAAAATCAAGAAAGTAAACATTGGGTCACCAAATTTTTCCAATATAGAATATTATTGGGATGAAGAGACAGTCATGAATATCACAGACTTGATGCATAAGTATCAATACCTATTCCCTACCAAATTTTCAGATATGAAGGTGATAGTAGAAGATCTAGGGGAAATGAAAATACCCCTGTGACCTGATGCTAAACCCAGTCAATAGGGGATGTATAGATTGAATCCAAGGTATAAGGAAAAGGTAAAAGCAGAATTGGATCACATGCTCGATGCAGGAATCATTGAACCTATTGAGGAATTGGAGTGGATCATCCTTATAGTGATCCAGGATAAGAAAACAATAAATGAAGTTAGGATCTGCGTTGACCTAAGAAAGTTGAACGATGCATGCTTGCACAATCCATTCCCAACACCGTTTACAGATGAAGTACTTGAAAGAATCGGAGGACAAGAGATGTATTCATTCATCGATGGCTTCTCATGCTACCATCAAGTCAGAATTGTGAAGGAGCATCATCACAAAATAACCTTTGTCACAGAATGGGGATGCTACCAGTATCCCTTTGCACTTAAGAATGCACCTGCTATTTTTTCTAGAATAGTAATCTCTGCTTTTAAATATTTTATTCATAAATTTCTTGAAGTCTACTTTGATTATTGGACTATGTTTGGTCTAGTAAGAGACCATATTCAGAGTCTATGCATGATGCTGGGCCATTGTCACCAATATCATATTGTGCTCAATTCCAAGAAATGTATCTTCTGTGCACTATTTGGTGTGTTGTTGGGTCACATTGTGTGTCGCGATCATATTTTGTTCAACCCAGCAAAATTTGTGATTATTCTTGACTTACCACCACCTACATCAGTCACGCAACTCAGATTGGTTCTAGGACATACAAGATACTACATGAAGTTCATCAGAGGGTATGCAGAGATCACTGCACCTATGGAGAAACTGTAGAAGAAATATGCAAAGTTTCAATGGACACTAGCTTGCCAATAAATCTTGGACAAATTAAAGAACAAGATGGACACTCTACCAATACTTGTATTCCCTGACTGGAAGAATGACTTCCATGTTCATGTCAACACATATTCTATCACGCTCAGCATAGTCTTGACACAACCAGGACAGGGTGCACTTGACCACTCTATTGCTTTTGCTAGCAGAAAAATGTCAACAGTAGAAAAGAATTACATGATGATGGAAAGAGAAGGCCTCGCTATGGTATATGCGCTTCAGAAGTTTCGACACTATTTTTTGGGTGGAAATTTTCAAATGTACACTGATCATTCTGCGCTGAAATACCTATTCAACAAGCCAGTGTTGGGGGCAAAGATCTGTCGATGGCTTCTCTTGTTTCAAGAATTTGACTTTGAGGTCATAGTTAAACCTGGTAGACTGAATGTCAAGCCAAACCACCTGTCATGGATCAAAAGCAGTGAAGCACCAACCAACCTTGAAGATAATTTGCCCGACACGCAATTATTTGTGATCCACATTATGGACGATCAGAACCATGAGTTTAACGCAATCATCTACTTTTTTAGTACAAGCTATGCGCCTTCACGATCCTCCACTTATCAGAAGAAACAATTGGTTGTCAAAGATGTCGATTATACATTAATTGCAAAACATCTGTATAAATTGGGCACAAATGAAATAATGCATCGCTGTGTTTTTATTATGAACGACCTTGGGTTATGAGCGAAGCACATGCTGGTGTCGCAGGTCAACACTATGCAGGAAAAGGAAAAGAAATCGTGCGCAAGATACCACAAGTAGGATTATGGTGGCCAACCATACATATGGATACTAAGGGATTCTGTAGGTCCTACGATATCTACCTTAGAACAAGAAAACCATCACACCTCGACGAGATGTCACTTGCACTGCAGATAACACTTCAATCATTTAACAAATGGGTTGTTGATTGTGTTGGATCGATCAGTCCACCAAGAAAGAGAATTGGTGTGTGCTACATTATCACTGTGATAGACTATTTATCTAGATGGGTTGAAGCCGTGCCTATTAAATATTGCACCATTGCGACTGTGACGAAGTTCTTATTTGAAAATGTGGTGACTAGATTTGATTTCCTGAAAATTCTACTCAGCAACCAAGGTACGCATTTTATTAAAAAATTGATTGTTGAGCTTACTGCAGAGTTTCATATCCAACATAAGAAAATGACACCCTATCATCCTCAGGATAATGGAACGTTCGAAGCTTTCAACAAGGTTCTAGAGAAAGCATTAACCAAGGTATGCAATGTGCACCAAGATGACTGGGATTAGAAAGTATCAGCTATGCTATGAGTGTATCGCACAACATACAAGCGATTGACAAGGCACACCCCATTCAGAATAGTTTATGGACAGGGATTTGTTGTACCAATGGAGTATATTATGTTGAGTCTATGGATTGTTGCACTAACGGAGATGATCGATGGAGATGCTGTCGAACAGAGGATGTTGTAGCTAGTTCAGATGGAAGAGGAACACTTCATCGTAGGATTTCACCAGACTGTCGAGTAGAAAATACAGAAATCATGGCATGATCTCCATATCTGGGTTAAACCATTCAAATTTGGAGGACTTGTGTTACTATATGACGACAAATTTTTCAAACATCCAGGGAAGTTGAAAGCACATTGGCTAGGGCCATACACGATCGTGCACATCACTGATGTGGGCACAGTAAAACTACAAATACTGGATGGAACATATGTCATGGGCATGGTGAATGGAAGTCACCTAAAACCATACTATGATGGTTTCAGCATGCCTGGCTAAGATTATGCCGTGCGCATGGAAAAAAAGTGAAGAGACAGAAATAGTTATGTCGCATGTCTACAGTGGAACCAGCTGAAAGCACAGGGAAAAATGGATAGTGCAAGAAAAGGCATAATGCATAGGCTGGCTGACATTAAAGTGCGAATATTCAAAAAATATTGAGGTAGCTACGACAGCTAAGAGATATTAATTTGATGAGATACGAGGAGAATGACGACATGCTTTATGGTCACATTAGTCAGTTCTTCCCTAACTGCCATAACTTCCCTAATAAACACAATGCCGAACTTGAGTACATGACTTAATGAGGAATGAGTTAAATCAAGAATCCCACATGATCGACAAGACCTTGGCCTTCCATCTTGTGATAGTCACATGACACAAAGGCGCCTATAAAGTGGAGCTTCATCACCAAGTTTCATTGTACTTGCATCCAGTGAGCACAAGAAAACCAGAGCTGAATATTGCACAAAGCCGAATCCTGTCATGGAGTGAGCTGACACCCATGGTAATAGAGAACTCCAGTGCAAGTGAGCTATCTGACATGACTGCCAGTTTGGGGTGTCCAATTAAAGAAGAGATCACATCACCTGAAGTGCAACAACTAGAACAAGAACCATAATTTGAACTGATGCCACGAACAAGAAAGAAGCATGCTCATGTGGCTGCTCTGAGACCTGTTCGACCCCCTGGTTTGGGCCCTGGGTTGATCCCTGTTTAGAACCCGCCACCTTCATCTACAAAACTTATTATGGATATGATACAGGTTGGGGAGACAATGACTGGAGATCCGTACAGACCACCACTGTCAAGGAAACGCAAGGCTAAGGCCATGGTGGACAACCCTAGGAAAGAGCCAATGGAGGAAGACGTGCTTGAAGAAGAGCTGATGGAGGAGGATTCCCCACCTTGTAGAGACCCGAATGATGAGGAGGAAGAAGAAATTTTCCCACACTGTGTTCGAAAAAGGAGAGCCAAGGTGGAGCCAATGACACTTCCGACGAAAGCACGCACAATTTTAGTAGCACCCCAGATTCCTAAGTGTGTACCCCTTCTAATGGACATAATGCCAAAACTTGCCAAGTTGTAATTCAAGGATTATGACACTCGCTTGCAGTTGTTTCTGGAAAGAAATAACTGCATGGCCACGGTTAAAACCGGGCCGAACGGGCTCGAGGTGCTCAAGCCAATGAAGTGGGCTACTGGTGCCAACTAAGAAGGATTGATGAACTTGTTGTTCATGCCCCATTTTGGCTATAGTTTACAGGCCAATACATATGTGAAACAGCTCTTGGTCTATTTCCACAAAGGGTGCCTATGGCTTGATCGATCCTACCCGGTTGATGTCGAGCTTATCTCATTGATCACAGGACTCCCGAAGAAAGGGCACGACCCTGCATCCTATTTGTGCCAGGGCAGGGATACCACCAAAAAGAAGTAGAAGTACAATATACAAAATGTGGGTAGGGGATTCTTGATTCCTACTATCAAATATGTCATCATGCGGTTCACCGCAAGGGTGCAAACTGTTGCACAAGATGAGTCCAAATGAATGCACCACTAGAGTGGTAGAGCTTGCAAAGCAATGCGCACAAGGTGTTAATTTCAACTGGTATGAAGTAATAGAAAATGTAGCATAGGATCAAGAGGATCCTAAATATAAATTTCACTACTCTTGGATACTCATCCTTATCTCGTTCACCATGTGGGCCAACCCACTAGAATACGAACCAATGGCTGTCCGACTACCTTGCCTAGGCACAAAGTACCATAACCTATGGGAGGATAAGAAAAACAAGATCCGCTTGATGGATAATAACATCAATTTTTTTCTGCATGCTAAGGTGTTGCACAATGTTATCAGGCGATCCTACAGATTCTGGGTTGCGATGGTGCATAGGTACATGACCTTCATCAATTTCTAGGCGGGTGCACATAACATGATTTTGGAGCCAAAAAAGGACACAGCTAAGCAAGCGCACTAGGAAGGGTTCATGATTACTAATGATGAGGTGGATGCAATTGTCCAGGAGTGGCTGAATGAATGGCATGGCCCACTAGCAGAGCCACTGCCTAAAGCAGAAAACCAAGAAGACCTACCAACTAACCAAGGTGGAAACACTGACGTAGGAAATGATGATGGAAATTTCCAAGATAATGGCCAAGGAAATAATGGAGGCAACGAGCAAGGCAATCAATCGTAAGAAGAAAAAGATGATGAGAGAGGTGAGGGTGGCTTTGATTGAAGTGATGAAGAACAAACACCTCCCGATGAGGACACCTGCAACTGCCAGAAAGAACAGAAACAAAAGCATGGGCCACTGCACAAGAAGAGAAAATCTAGAAAAACATCTAACACAAACACACTAACTGAGGACGATGTTCAAGAGCTAGCAGACGCTATAGCTGAGGCGCTAAGAAATTCCTTGAGGTTCTCATTATGCAATAGGTAAACTTGATTGGTCAAGTTGCGGAGAACCTCAATAAGATCATAGACACCATTAATGATGTCAAAACCACTGTCAAGCCAGAGACATATGGTGTGGATCTCAACATCTCATTGGTTATACTAGAGCTAGTGTCTCTAATCAAAGTACAAATTCATGGGCACACAATGGAGAAAAGGATGACCATGGGTGTGTTTGATGATGTTGTCAAATAATTTGACACATTGCAAATCGAATTCTCCAACCTCTCATTAGGAGAAGTATATGAGTTACAACAGGAAGTTGTGACTGAAATATGGCTGCGAGAGAATGTTGTTGCATATCAGGAAACGAAACAGCAAAGGAAGGCCAAGCAATGCAACGCCCTCCTGAAAGAGAAAGAGAAAGAAATTGTGGCATGCAAGCACAACTGTGTTGTACTAGTTGAAGTTATTAAAGGCACAATCACAAAGTTCCCACTTGAAGCGGGCTAGGAGGACGAAGATTCAGCTGCTAAGGTTTCCTGGTTGTCACGAATTGTAGTAGAGCTAAAGAATTAGGTTGAGGAACTATAAGAAAGATAGGTACCAAGCACACCTCCTAAGGTGCTTGAGGAATGGAACCGAGCAGCATATGAGGCTGCTGGGAAGATAAGAAAAGGAGAACAACTCTGTGCTAAGGCAGTTTAAGCCATTTCTACGATATGGGAAGCTCTTCTGGAAGATGAGACTGCAAAAAGGATCAGGGAAAACACACGGCAGTCTGAGGAGAAAATCACCGCAGCAAAGGTGGAAATGAAGAAGATTCCATTTCAGGAAAAGGTTGCAAAGATGGCTGAAATCAAGCAGCTACAGTAATAATTCCAAGCTCTCCATGACCAAGAGAAGACTAGGGAAGCAGAAGTAGAGGCACACCAGTCAGAAGTAATGAGAATCAGAGGCCTTGTTCAGCTTGTGCAGCAAAAACTTCAGCATATGGCGTAGTCACTGGAAGCAAGCCCGTCGGAACATATCGATTCCGACTGAGTGGAGGAGTTGGATGCATAGGAAAATGAAGTAATGGTGGAAGTTTCTAGAGTGCAACAAATTCTAAGGGAATTTCAGGACAAGGTTGGTCCTCCTGCGCAGCTTGAGCCTACGCCAAAGGCATAAGTTTTGGCAGAAAAGTAAATTTTTGCAACAAAAAATTTTGCGAAGAAGTCCCTTTTTGCTTAGTGGCTCGAGACAAGCCACATGTGAGTGTTGGGGGGATATTGAGCTAGGAAAAGCACACAAGGAAGGATCTAGCATGCAAGCAAAGCATGAAAAGTGTGCATGTGATAGGGGAAAATCAGGTCAAGAAGGAAGCAAATGAACAAGCACAGAAAGATAAAACATGCGCGCAATGTTGAGTACAACTGAGGCAGATTATTTTTTCGCTTGCTCGGCTAGTTATGAGGCAGTGTATATACAAAAAATATTGTCTCACTTATTTGGTCTCCAGTTGGATGTGACTTGTATCTTATGCGAAAATGAGAGTTCTATGAAGCTGTCAAAAAACCCTGTGTTCCATGACAAGTCGAAGCACATCGAGATCAAGTTCCACTATCTCAGAGATATGTTGCAAAGAGGAACAGTGAAGCTCCAGTACATGGAAACATACGAGCAGATAGCAGATGTGTTGACCAAGCCTCTAGCAAGAGTGAAGTTCAAGTACTTCAAAGAAAGAATTGGTGTGATCCAAACGATACCCCTCGAAAGAGGGAGTGATGTGTTCTAAGATAGATAGAGAGATAGGTTTTCTGAGCATAAAATCCTGGTGAAGATCATAGGTTGATGAGATGTAATTAGTCCTGTAAGTTGTCCTTGGATGTAATAATTCCAAGCCAAGATCACAAGTTATCCTTGGATGTAAACAGTCCCGATATGTTTCTATGCTAGAAATAGCAGATGCATAATATCTCACATGGGAAATGTGATAGGTTGTCCAACCAGGAAAATTCCTAGTGAAGCAGGATGCTCGGACCTAATTAGTCCTATAGGTTGTTCTAAGATGTAATCAACACTGGAGAAGCTCACAGGTTATCCTTGGATGTAATCAGTCCTGAGATAGGTTATTCGAGTGTAAATATGAGCCCTAGTGTGGTACGCAGGTTAGTCAAATGTAAGAAGTCCCGTGGGTTGTTTGAGTGTAAAAAAAATCCATGGCGTGGTATGTAGGTTACTCGAATGTAATATGCTCCAAAGGTTATATGAATAGAAAAGATATTGGATGCAGGTTATTCAGATGTAATAAGTCCTTGAGTTTTACCTATAACATAAAATTCCTAATGTAGCAGATTGTTTGGTCATAATTACTCCTTACATATGTGTGTGTATGTGTGTGTGTGTGTGTTCCCATGTTGATATGATTAGGTCATGAAGCACGTGAGGTGCACCTAGGAGGTTCTCCTTTACTAGTAGAATGCAGGTTTCCCATGGATGTTCTATGTTCTTTGTTTTTTTTTGTGTGAGACAAAAATGATGATTTGGCTACGACGAGATCAATGTAGAAGACGTGAGATATTGGCATTGAAATTTAAAGAAGGTCATGGACACTCCCTTCGTGATGGCTTGCTCAAGATGTGATGAATAATTGGATAAGGACTAGGCCTACACTCAACATGAAAAAGGGTTGGCTCTATAGAAACTTTCGATGACAGATAGTACCATTTGATGATTGATAAGAAGATGATGATGGAAACTCATATGATGATGAATCTATGACTCCATGATGATGAATCCATGCTGAAGACTTTACCAGATATGTTGATGATTGTGGAAGAGAGAGATTACCTTCCTAGTTAAGAGGGAGTGTTGATGTATTTGTAACTTTGGAAGATATTCTGATGTATATTATCATTGTATGTTGTTGTACCCCGATTAGATATGTGTTTTCCTCCTTGCGAAATGACCTTATTGTGTCTAGACATTGAGGTACAACCTCTGTTGTAAGTCAAGGAAATAGTCCCCAGTATGACATCATGTAATGTGTATTTGGAGTTTCCCTAGGAGAACTCGGCCCTGCTAGTGAAATAGGTCGGTCCATTCATGTATTTGTTCAGTCACATGAAAGATATAAATAGGGAGGCGCTCTCCCTCATTTATACACACCTCACACACTCTCAAGTTCGCATGATAGAGAGAGAGAGAGAGAGAGAAGGGAGGAGAGCTAGATAGCTGATGAATACTTATTATTACTAGGATTGATCATCTTATGACACAGTCTTTGTGAATGTACTATTCTGAGGAAGTTTGCAGGTTTTTCTCCTTTATGGTTTCCCAAGCGAAAATATTTGTTTCTTGTGTATCTATTATATCTTATGCATCTTTTTGTACTTGTTATTCTTTCAGACAAATATCCTAATTAAGCTAATAATATCTAAGAAAAATTAACACTTTGGTGTCCTGGTTGTATGCCTTCTTGAAGCTGAAACTATTGGAAGATGATATTAGTATTCTGGCACCTCCTATGTTTCAAACTCTCCATCCTTAAGATGCTTATCAAATAAATATATTACTATATGAATTGAGTTTTCAATTCTTCTTGACAAGTAGTCAGTAAGACTAAAATGGGAAAGGACAAAGGAGGGTGAGTATCACTTTGATTAGACATGCCCAACATATGAATATGAAGATCCTAGGGAAGAGACATATAAATTGAATAGAACTAAACGATCAGAGAACATTACGAGCTTAATATTAGTAGTTAAACTAGAAAATTCATTGTTCTGTAACATCTTGTACTAAGGGATAAAACTAAGAAGGTTTGAGATCACCTGAGTGTTGAACACAGAGCTCAATGATATAGCTGGATGCACATAGATTGACTTGTTTTGGTGCCCTAAGTTGGGAAGCCACCTGTCTTTATGCCAAAAACTTGGGTTGCGACTTGTTAAGTGATTTAGAATCAGCTTATGACTGTACTATATGGACACTGAAACCAAGAATTTTGGTCAAGCCATTTGAATTTCAAATATTATCCTCAAATTGATAAGTCTAAACAAGAACAAATATTTGATCATTTCAAAGTGATCTCGTTTGAATCATATTTAATTGTTTTAATTACTTTAATACATTTGGTGATTAGGTTTTAGTTTGCAGGTTGTGAACCCATGCTAGTATGTATTGCATGCTCTAATTCCTATATACATGAGTCCCTTGTTATCTTAAGAAATGGAGTGATGCTAGTCATGTTAAATAAATATAGTGAAATAATATTAGACAAGAGTTTCAGTAATCAAATTTCTTATTGGGTTTCGTCATTGAAATAAGGATGAACCAGCCGCCTAGAAACAAATTACAGTAGCATAGAAATAATGACAAAAAATATTTATGTATTCAATATATATTTACGAAGAAAAAAATATTATACAATAGATAACTGCAATGATAAACTAACCATAGTTGATTGCACAAGTCCCCTATTGGATTCCCAGCTTAAGACCTCTATACAAAAGGTAAAATTATATACAACTTTTTGTCATAAAACAGCATAAGATTCAAATATACATATCTCCAAAACTCATTTATTCATTGTTACTTTGTGTGTTGTACAATGGCATGATCATAATCAAGCAAACTAAGTGTCTTCCTGGGTGGCATAATATTCTTCTTTTTAAATTCCAACTTGAGGTCAATTGGATGCACGTACTTGCAATTGGGGCATGAAGTAAAAGCCTTATAAAACATCACAAACATGTGACACTGTGTAGAGGCCTCGACAATCATCTCTTCTCTATCATATCTCAACTATTTTCATCAAAAAGATCAAACAAGTTCTTCCTTCCAGCTGGAAGTTCTTCCTTCTGTTGCTGCTTCCATATCTAACCATCTTCTAGAAGATTCATTTGGAGGTACAAATGCATAGGATAGCAGCCATAAAATGGACTAGCATAATTTTGTGAACCCTGTCTAATCTCATCATGATTGATGCCATCTTTATTTTATTTTATTGACTTTCATGTTTATTAGGTTGATGTCTTATGTTGTGAGATGGATAGAAATTAGAAGGTTTCCTTTAGATACTATACTTTCTATTTTTTATTTTCTTGTTGGCGTTGCTGGTAATCTTGTGAAGTTATTTCCAAAGTAAGGTTTTTTATTTGCTTTCTAAATTTTTATATTGACTACTTTTTATTTACTTATTGATGTCTCTTTCAATTAATTTTTGCTTTCATGCATTATTTTCAATAAATAGTTTTCTCTCCTTTTTATGGGACTGTAGTGTCAAGGAGAAAGCACAAAAAAAGAAGTTTTTCACTTTATATCGGTGAAGATGGGTGAGTTAATATGCTACAAAGTGTTTAAAATTGCTTGATGTATTTTCTGTTGTCGTCTTTATGCTTATGATTTTCTTGGAGCCATCTTTGATTCCAACATCGTATACATAGTACATATGACTCGGTGAAGGATTTTTGTGATGTGGGTCTGCCATAGAGCTAAACTTGGTTGGTGTGGTGGTACAAAGGTGCAATTTGTTGACTCATATGTGGAATTGCTTACTTGCTTCTATAAGATAGAAAAGTTTCCTTTTGAAATTGATTTTGTATTATCCTTTCTAGCTATTAAATTTTATCATTTGAATTTCCTAGCATCTTATTTTTTTATATAATTGAAACAATTTTATTGGGTTGTAGAAGACACCAGCCATGTCTGCAAGTTCTTCAACACGTGAATTGAAAACATTATCCTTGGAGAATACTACATCAAACATTGAAATTATGTATATAGTACCAAATGTTGAAGTTGCAGATGAGATACCAAATGTTAAAGTTGAGGATCAAAAGGATTTCACAGTGGAAAATCTGTAACTGGAGGAAATTAGTGCTGAGGTTAGTGCCTTAGAAAATAACCACTCTATTTACTTGGGATGTTTCCATGCAACCTAAGATATTTTTTAGGCTTATAGTTAAAAAGAGTATAAGGGTACATATAAATACATAAAGCTATGAAATAATAGTATAAGGGTACAAAGAGATACATTAACCAGTGAAATAATAACATGAGTCAAGGAGATAAGTATGAAAATTTAGTCTCACATTAATAAATGTAAATGGTTTGGTTGCTTGGCTTGTTATCACTTGGTTGGTTTTTTTTCATAATTAAAATTATATATAATTTGCTAATTAATGGAAAAGGTCCCCACTCTTTTAAACATGTCTTTGTTTATTTCTACATCTTATGTGTCGTGTAGTCATTTTATATCTACAATGGATATTATTTTCGCAACATATTATTTAAATAAATTCATTTACAAGTGCATTTCTGGCTTGAACTTTTGTATTATTGCACTCCTACTTTCATTGAGGAAGACTATTCAATAAAAGTATAAAAAGAATTTGGCTTATCTTCTTATTTCAAAATTTTGGACATAGGCACTTCTGCTTTCATGGGGTTAGACTATTCTATGCTCTAGAACTATTATCCATTGCATGTGAATCATTCCCCATTGCATTGTTTGGGTTGTATTTGAAACTCATTTCCTATGCCTATAATGTATTTCGAGGATTTCCTCCTTTAAATAAAGGGTCTATCCTTTGTTGACTTATATACAAGTCACAAGAGGCATCCTTATTTGGCTCTTTGTTCCTTCATTTAGACTACTTATTTAGGTCTCTCAAGTAAGAAACAATGTTGGGATTCTTAGTCTTTTCTTAGAATTACAAATGATGCAATCTTGGTGTTAAAACTTCCCCTTTTCCCAATTCTTAAAGTGTTCTATCTCAATGGAATAGCGTATTCTTTACAAGGAGGTTGAAATTTTGATTCCTTCGTGCCCTAATGATATTGCAATATTGATATTTTAATAAAATATATATTTTTTATGATTTATTATGGCTATAGAAGGGTTTCAAACCATTTTTGTATGTTTCAATGAGGGGGGTTCTAATTTTACCTCATATGTCACAACGAGGGGTGTTCAAAACTACCCTTGTATGTTACAACGAGGGGGGTTCATAACCGCCCCCAAATTTTTGTAAAGAGTTTTAGGGGGGGTTGAACCACATCCATAGGTACCTACGAGGGGGGTTTATAACCGCCCCCAAATTTTTGTAATAAATACTTTTACGGGGTTTTGAACCGCCCCCCAAAGTCACCTTTAGCATCGGTTTTGATATTTTCCAGGATCCCCCTTAAAAGTCCAAACTTTTAGCTTTGGTGCTATTGGGGGGGGGGGGATTTTGTTAAGACTTCCCCGAAAGGTTAGTCAGATGGATTTTTATGGAGGGCTTAGAACTATCCTTGTAGGAACCTATGGGGGGGGTTTGGAATCACCTCCGTAGGTACCTACGAGGGGGGTTTCAAACTTCCCCCATAGGTACCTATGAGGGGGGGTTGTAACCACCCTAAAAGGTTTGGAATAAGGAATTTTGAGGGGGGTTCAGAACCTCCCCCATAGGTGCCTATGAGGGGGGTTTATAACGGCCCTTAAAAGTCACTTTTGAGGGGGGTTTAGAACCACCTCCAAAATTCACTTTCAGGAGTGGTTTTGATATCTTCCAAAAACACCCCTAAAAGTCCAAACTTATAGTTTTGGTTCTATTAGGGGCAGTATTGTAAAGAATGCCCCCAAAAGTGACTTTTGGAGGCAGAAGACAACCCCCCCTAAAATACAATTTTTTTCTAGTGATGTATTCTATTGCAAATATTATTGTGGTAAGGAATGCAAGAATTAGGTAAGGTTCATCTTCAATCTCATAAATTCTTATCACTATATGATCCTCAAACAAAAAATAATCCCCTATTCTAGTGTCTGGAATAAACTACAACAACTCTTTGAAATATGGAAATATCTTGGGAGGGGGGTCACTATGTAAGAGGAAGTCTATAATATACATGAATTTATCCACGAACTCATGGAAACACTGGTTTCTAGGCTACCCGATAACCAAGTTGGTACATTCATAAATAGGTAGTTGTACTACTGCTTCATCCTTTGTTTTCAACTCCAAATAGTCAAATTATGGGGCATTGTCTTATAGTACCAGATATACCAAACATAATGGCTATCTAAAGTATCTAAGTGCATGGAAATTTTCTTAGTGAAAATGGATGTTAGAAAAGAGGATTTTACATAGGTCAAACTTTGTGAGCATTAAGCTTGGAGGTGGGGTTAAGTATGCCAGGAATCCTAATAGAGTGTTATATACTCCCTTGCCATTGCCATATACTAATATATGGCACATTAGGGTAAGAACCTTCCTGGAATTCTTAGAAAAGATAGAGGATTTATATGGTGGTGGGTTTGCTAGAATTGGGATATCCTTATTTAGATGATTAGTTAACAATTATATGTTTTCAACTTAATGAATGGGCCTAATAAATTGGGGTTAGGGTCTCATCATCCAAGTGCTACA
Source organism: Pseudotsuga menziesii (assembly GCA_001517045.1). NCBI lineage: Eukaryota > Viridiplantae > Streptophyta > Pinopsida > Pinales > Pinaceae > Pseudotsuga > Pseudotsuga menziesii. The sequence continues at coordinate 461,794 of LPNX010155879.1, forward strand.
ATTTTGGATGGTTGGAGAAGCATAAAATTTGGGATATAACTTCTCTTGAGATAATATAGATGGCCTTGGTGTCATTTAAATACATTATCGATCTCTTATCAGGTGAATAATTGGCCACGCAACAGGTCACAAACTATGGAAAATGGTGGGCTTGAGGGAAAACTTCCCAAGCAAGGTTTGACTCCCATGGGTGAAAACATTCATTCGCATTAATACGGTTAGACTCAGTTTCCTTAATAAATTGATAGGGGTCAAGAATGGAAACAGAGGGGTCATAAAATTGAGTGTCTCGATCTCCTTGGTGTTCTTCTTTGGAGTTAACTTTAGTATGAAGTGGAGGTGGGTTAGGGTCTGTTACAGAGGCCATATTACCCTATGATTTGATTAAAAAAGTAAATATGTAACTTCATGGTAAGAGGACCATCAAAATTACAGGTTTAGGATTAAGATTCTCATCATTGACAGGATTACAGGGTATCTTAGGTCGCAAGTGCTAGAAGTCAATGATATTCTTCTTTTTTTGTAACGAATATGCACTCTTTTACCATTTTCCATTTTTACAAATTCAAATTTTAACAATACATGCAACAAGTACCTTTCATTTGGTAAAATTTTGAATGACATTAGGATGATGCTATCAAGGCCGAGGTGGCCATGTTTCATCTTTGTATTGGTTCATACGGCACCTGTGTGTGCCTGGTCACTCATGTGGAGACTTAGTCTTAGTGATTTGATTTCACAGACTTCATCCTTGGTCATCCCATGCTAGATTCAAGTGGTTTACATGTGGAAATTGAGTGGGAGATTGCATGGTTTCTATCCATCATTGGGTAGGTGTTAATACCTTGGCCAAAGGTGGTTTTAAGGTTCCACTTCGAGGAATTACCAATGAAAATTGGCCATGTGTAACCACAATTTCCATCCAATATCTTGAGCACCCACTGCTAATCATCGTACAAGTCATGGGTGAAATATGGTTGTGAGTCATGGATGTAGATCACTTGGAGGAAGGTGTGAATGATGCACTAACTTTTTCCTTTACTTTGGCACATTGTCTCATTCCTTAGTCATTTATCAACCTCAGCCTCATGCTAGGGCACTATATTAGTATGAACCTTTGATTTTTTACTCTTCGTCGCTTGGTGCCTCAAACATTTCCCCTTTGGTGTCTCTATTGCACTGCTCTCTCACTCTCATGCGCTTATCTTCCTTTTTCTTATGGACATGTTTTATAACCTTGGTGCTAAATCATTTTCCTTCTTGTCAATGCATGTATCATCCATCTTTCCATGATCCTTTGGATAAGTTTTGGTCCTTCCTAGTGGTTTTCAAACCTCATAAACTGGAAAATTTCCCTTGTGATAATAGAATCCTATGAAAACTTGGAAAATTAATGACCCTTAAGAGAATAATATGTTGGATATTTTGGAATATGGAGTTTGTAGAGGAGGTATATTATTTCAACATTATTCCCTTCATTTTTCATGAATAGACCTTGGAGGATGCTTTACATTAATTTTCCTGAGAATACTTGAACTAGAAGGAAAACACTTAAACAAAATTTCAATCACATATTAGTGTCTTGTGCATATTAATAGGTAGATATGAAAAAGAGACAAGGTATCATGGGGTTAAGATTCTTACAAGAGTCAAAATTTTCATTCCCTCTCCTTGCCCATGTGACATTTCACAAACCTCTCACCTAGGGAAGTGGTCAATGTAGTAGAAGCGTACCATACTACACCTCTTGATTACATCTTATATGTGTGTGTCCTTAGCTCAAAAATCATATATGTAAACTCATGAATGAGTGCAAGTAAACAAAATAGAAACAAAGAAAGAATAATACAAAAATATATAGACAGAAACACCTCAATGTAGTGAGGCTAAAATCATCATATAAAGAGAATATTTGTTACAACAAGAAGAGGTATACCACACTCAAAAAAATATCCTAGAATATTCCCTCAATGACTATAATAAAATAACAACCAATGTTTTCCTCCCTGTCGCAACTGCTAGTCCCACCTCCCGTGGCACTTGTCACAATATTTATCCTATACCATTGGAAAGGTATGCTTCATTGCATAATTTATCAAGTCTCACCTCTCCTTTCCCAACTCTCTTAGAAAACCTCACCCTGGAAATAAGTGTGCATTCTCTACTCAAGTTTGGGCTCCTTAGGAGAAGATGTGTGTCTACTTTTTTATGTTGTGATAAGCTCCAATGCACCACTTATATATACAAGTAATGAGGTGAAACAAATGTGACCAAGGGCTACATTCCTTCAGTCGTGACTCCTCAATATAGATATGACTTGAATTCTTGCCAAATACTCAATTCAATGCCATCAATCCCACTCGCATGGGTCTCCAAGCCTCAAGTCAGCACTATCCACATGTAACTCAGGTGGTTACTTCCCTCTCATTGTGGGCCTCTGAACCAAGCTAGGGTAGCTCATTATGTGGTCATTCCTTCTTTCTTGTGGCCTTCTATCAACTTCCTTCATGAGTTAGCTTTCATCCCAAGTGTGGGTTATGCTCCACATTATGGGATTCCTGCTTAATCTGTTCAATCTACTCATGCCAAGTGTTCTATCATGGATGTGGTCATGAATTTCCAAGTCCAAGCAAGGTTTCCACCTAACCGTGCTCATGATGCATCCAACTAAACAATGTTCTCTGCTAATTTTTCTATGATTCCATAACTTAAGTCTTGACTTGATAAGAATTTAATAAATTTTCACAATAACAACATAAATAGGATCATCGAAAGAAACACAATCACAAGGTACACAACAATTTACCCTGGGAAAACCTAAAGGGTAAAACCCAACAAAAACTTCCTCAATATAGATTACCATAGTGCAATGACCAAAGAACAAGGTCTCATAAAGAGAGACCAAAACCACAAGATAAGAGAAAAAACACCAAAGACATTAGACCTCCTCCTTCTCTGTCCCTCCTTCTTTCTCTCTCTCTTGCACAATACAAGTGTGAGAGAGTGTGTATAAATGAGGGAGGGCACCTCCCTATTTATACTAGTTTCCCAACTGACATTTTCCCTAATTGGATCGACCTGTCTAATTGATAGGCCTGACCTACCTAGGAAATCTCACAATAATAATTATATTATTATTTTTTGGGAGATATTGACCCGACTTACAATGGAGGGTTTACCTCATAACTTTTACATGACCTTTTACATTAGTGACATCTCTTGAAGGAGGAATAATAATTATGTAAAGTACAAGTAGAATATTCTTCAAAGTTACATAATTTCAACACTCCCCCTTAAAAAAAATGGTATTCTACTATCATCAACAACAACTGGTGTGGCTCGTGACACAACATCATCGAAAGGAGAGAGGAGGCATCATCAACATCATATTTTGGAACATTGTCTGGTACATCTATAGATAATTGTAAGTTTTGAACAACATCATCAAATATAGCATGGAGCTGGAGTATTGTCATCTACATCATGGAACCAAGGCATCAACATATGTAGCATGGAACTAGAACATCATTAGTAGCATGGATTTGGAGCATCATCATCATCTGCTGGAACATCATCATGTGTAGCATGGAGTTGGAGCATCATCATCTATAAAATGGAACTGGATCATCACCTACAGCATGGAGCTAGAGCATCATCATCATTTCCATCAACATAGAACTACTGGAACATCATCATCACCATCATCTTTAGTACAGATTTGAAGTATCAACATATTCAGTATACAAATTGACACATCACTAACAATGACGACATGAGGCTGACTCATCAACATAAAGTTAGAATAGCAACAACAACAACAATAACATGAGGCTAACTCATCACATTAATTCTGGAATAAAAACAATGACAAAAACATGAAGCTGGTTCATCAGCATAATTCTTGAATAACAATAGCAATGACAACACGAGGATTTCTTGTCAACATAAAGCTAGAATAACAACAACAACATGTGGTAAGCATACCAACATCATCATCAAAAAATAAAGGTTGGAGTAACATAATTTATGGAAAGTTTAGAAACAACCAACATGATCCTTCCTCTAGGAATCATGGGATCATGGTGTAATGTCCCTTTTTTAATTTTTTACCAAAATGCCCAATTTTCCAATTTTTTCACAATTTTGGCTCTTGACTAGTTTTAGTGTCTTGGTCTCCAAATCATACCAATTGCTCCCAAATATTCATAGAATGTGTATGAATTATATAATAACTTAATTATTATGTTCATGTATTTACTATTTCCATCCAATCACTTCTTCAATTCTGTACTAAATTCTGAACAAGATAGATGATTTTACTAGCAATTTTGAGCTCAAATCCCCCCCGGGGTAAGTGGTAAAAATGGCTTCCCAAATGTGCAGAAACCCACTCCAATTCTTAAAATTAATCAGGTAATTTGTATAATACATTATCATAGACTCATATTCATAACCAATAGACCTCCCATGTCTTTCATCACTTCTTTCAATCAGATATAAAAAAAACTAGTTTTGGACCCTTGAGGAAATGATGTGTAGTTTGCTCCAATTGCTATGAAATTCGACCCAATGGCAAAAAAAATTTATTTAATGAATATGAAACCCATAATATAATTTAATTACAGTCCATTCATTCATAAATCATCAATATTTTATACATCTATTCGAATCCATCAATATTACAAGAGTTTACAACAAGGTAGTGGGGAAATGGCATTGTTTCTTCATTGTTGAGCAATAATACATGAGATTTATTTTCATTTTTACCTGATATATTTCTGAAATTAAATATCATAGAATTTAAATCAGAATAAAAAATACTAGAGCAACAGAAGCTCCCTCAAAGAGATGAATATCTCACCAAGTGCGCCTCACTCCTTAGAGCTGAAATATGGTGAGAAAACTTGAGATGAAAGGAAGAACAAGATGAACTTTATATGTCCACAATATGATTTATCTTGAACCTATGAATTATGACTCCATTTAATCTCCTTTAAATACCTTATTGGCCTCTCCAAACACCAACTAGGATGGGAATCTTTCACCCTAAAAATTGGCTAAGGCATGAACTAGTCATCCACTAGCTCTCTCTCTTCACAATATCAATTTTCATAAATGATCAAAAGGGAATTCTCATGGATGATCCCTGAATTTTATAAAAATTATTGGTATTCCAAGGTTCCAAATCCAATTCAAATTGGTGTGGCTGCTTATGCTATGCCATGTGGCCTCTCTCTTCACCTTCCCTCTTCTCCCAAATTAGAGTAGGAACCTCTTGGCCTTCTCCAAATACCATGAGCGCCCTATAAGATGCTATATTTATGCCTGACATGTTATATATGTCATATTTCATCCTTCATACCTGAATTTTGTCATAACTGTCATACAATTTCCATCATTGGTGCCATAGATGTCATAAATGTAAGGGGAATCTATATTAACCTTATAATCCATCCAAAAACATTAGGCTTCCCATAGATTCGATATTGCAAGAGGAGTATGCCATTTAACATAGGAATTCTAGCTTGAGTGGGCCCCATAGCCTCCATGTGTCTCCATTCTCTGTATCCATTTCATTTTTCACTTGAATTAATTTAATTAAATCCATTAAATAAATATGTATTCCTTATAATGTCTAAACACCATTTATTATCTCCCTTATTAACTTCGCAATGTTTCCACCCAACCTAGGGAACTAGTAGGATTGATGGAATTTTCCTGCTATGCAATTATTTGAATGGGGACATTACAGCCCTCCCCACCCAATATTTCTTGTCCTCAACAAATTTCATATTTTTATGCTAAAAAATATTCTCCTCTTCCCATTTGGAATCTTCACTTGGTAGATCCTTCCATTGCAACAAGTATTCTTTGATTGTTCTGCTCCTCAACCTTCTCTCCATTGTCTTCAAAATATTTTCTGGAACAAGTGTGAGTTGTCCTTCATCATCCAAAGGAGGGAGTGTATCTGAAATTACAATTTGATGAACAATATATTTCTTGAGACAAGAAACATGAAATACATTATGAATTTTACTCCCTTTCGGAAGTTCCAACTCATATGCTACTTCTCCAATCTTCTCGATTACCTTGTAGGGCCCATAGTATCTTGGCTTTAGATTTTCTGCTCCATTCCTTTTGAGAGATGTTTTTTTGTATGGATTCAACCTCAAATAAACTAAATCATCAACCTCAAAGGTCATTTCCTCTCTATGTTTATCTGCATATTGTTTTTGTTGATTTTGGGCAACCTGCAAATTGTCTTTTAAAAGCTTTAAAATTTCTTGGCTTTCTTCCACCCAATATTTATCTTTTTGGGCTCTACTATCAAAAAATATCATATCCAAAAATATAATTTCATCATAACCATATAATTCTCTAAAAGGAGACATCCCTATTAACATGTGAAAGGTGGTGTTGTAGCAAAACTCACTGGAAAGTGTAGCCATTTTGTCCAAGATTTTTGCTATTCTCCCACATAGTTTCGAAGGTACCCTTCCAACCATTTGTTCACCCTCTCTATTTTTCCATCATTTTGGGAATATTATCTTGTACTTGGAGTCAACTTATTTCCCACCAATCTAAAAATTTCTTGCCAAAAAGAACTCATGAATCTACCATCTCTATCACTCACAATGCTCTTGGGAAGCCCATGCAATCTGAAGATTTCTTTGAAAAAAAGGTCAGCCACTTGTGCAGCACTAAAAGAGTATGTAACAGAAATAAATGAGAAAACTTATTCAATCTATCCACTACCACATATATTCAATACTTTCCCAAATATTTGGCCAAACTGATGACGAAATCCATTAATATACTGTCCCATTTTTGCTCTGGAATGGGAAATGGTTGTAATAAACAAGCTGGGTATGTGAGTTATGATTTGTTTTTCTGTCATACCTTAAATTTATTCACATACTTCTGAACATATTCCTTCATCCCCTTCCAATAGAACCTTTTCCTTAGTTGCCTATAGGTTTTGAAGATCCCTGGATGGCCTGCTAGTGGGGAATCATGTGCTTCCTGCAAAACTTTGTACTTAAGCTATGAATATTGAACCAACTAAATTATGCCATTATATTATATAATCCCATTCAAAATTCTATATTTATCATATCCCATGAGTCCGTCTAATACATCACAAGAAAACTTATCTTTGGCATATTCAAATAGTAGCATGTCTTTCCAATTTTTAGCAATGTCCATGAGAGAAAAAGATCTTTGAGATAATGCATCTGCTACAATTTTATTCTTTCCTTTAACATATTCAATATCAAAATCATAATCTTGGATCTTTATTACCCACTTTTTTTTCCTTTCATTTAGATCCTTTTGGGTAAGGAAGTGTCTTAGACTATTGTAGTCAGTTTTCACCACAAACTTGTTGCCTACCAAGTATTGTCAGAATTTGGCCAAGGCATGCATGATGGCCAACATCTCTTTGTCATATATGGAGTAAATATTTTCATGAGGCTGCAATTTTATGCTCTCAAAGGCTACAGGGTGTTGGCCTTGCTTTAGGACAGCCCCTACTCCTCCACGTAAGGCATGACATTCAACAACAAAAGGCCTAGAAAAATCAGGTAATGCAAGTATGGGACAACTACTCATTACCTCTTTCATTTTTTGGAAGGCATTTTTAGACTCTTCATTCCAATTGAAAGCATCCTTCTTATTCAAATCAGTGGGTGTAGAAGTCAAATTGGAGAACCTTTTCACAAACTTCCTGTAGTATGTACATATTCCAATGAAGCCTCTTAATTCTGTGATGTTTTTTGGTGATGGCCATTCTAAGATAGCCCTGATATTTTCCATGTACACTTTCACTCCATATTTCCCAATAATTTTCCCAACATATAATATTTCTTTCATTCCAAATTCACATTTAGACATCTTAGCATACAAAGATTGTTCTTGCAAAGTTTTCAACACAATCTCTAGGTGTTGCAAGTGCTCTTCCCAAGTTTTAATGTAAATGAGAATATAATCAAATAAGACTAAAACAAAACTTATAATATTCTTGAAAAATATTCTATTCATAAATTCTTGAAATGTATCTCTATCATTATTCAACCCAAATGGCATAAGAAACTCAAAGTGACCATAATGACATCAAAAAGCAATCTTTTGCACATCTTCCTCCTTCATCTGAATTTGATGATAACCAGATCTAAGGTCAATTTTGGAAAATTAATTAGTTCCAAATAGCTCATCCATGATCTCATCAATCCTAGGAATATGATATCTATTCTTGATGGTATTCTTGTTCAAAGCTCTAAATTCTATACACATCCTCAAAGTTCCATCTTTTTTCTTTACCTACACTACTGAAAATGCATAAGGGCTAGAGGTTGGTCTAATGAGTCCCAAATATAAGAGTCCTTTAATGGAATTATCAATATTATATCTGAACTTATTGGGATGTATATAAGGTGGTATTTTAATGGGTGAATTACCCTCCTCCAAAACAATGTTATGCTCAACCCCCCTATCAGGTGGTCTACCATGTGGAAGATCTCTGAAAACTTTTTTATATTTGTGCAAAAGTGTCTCTATCTCCTTTGGGTGTTTAAAAACTCTGATTTTTGGCTTAGTAGAGGTGATATAACATTCAGTAGCCCATTCTATATCACCATGCCTCAATATATATCTCATACTATTTCAATTTACTACATGTTTTGGGTAAGTGTGCTACCCTCTCACAACCCTTAGTACACCTGTTGAATCTTGAAATTTCATTTAAGGAATTTGATAATTTACTGAACAATATCCTATATAATACACCCATTTCACTCCCAAGACTAAATTATTATCAGAGACATCAACCACATAAAAACTATCAACAAAAGTATAGTTACCTATGGTGACTTGCAGCTTTGGAACCCATGTGTTGCATTGCATTGTGTTGTGACCTGGAATGAAAATTGTGAAGCCATCAAATGGTTCACTTGGTATATTTATTTTCTCCACCATATCTGTATAAATGAAATTATGTGTAGCTTCTCAATCTACCAAAACTGAATCTCTTTGTCCCAATACCACACCCTTGCATTGAATAGTGTGATAGTGAGGCACTGTTGAAAGTACTGCCATTCTTGCTTTGTCTGGTGAAGGCTGATTTTCTTCTTATTTTTATTATTCATATGCTATCTCATATGCCTCCTATTGATCTTAAATGTTCCATTCTTTATCCATACCCCTTTCATACTCATCATTATCATAAAATACTTCTATGTATTGAGCTTTTCCTTTAGCACATTTATGCCTCAGTGTCCATGGTTGGAAGCATGTGAAGCACAATTTTTTCTTTTGAAGTTCATCCTTGTTTTATCCTTCTTTATTATTATTTTTCATATGCATATCTTTGCCAAAACTTATTATCAGGTGCATCCTTTTTCCAAGGATTTCTTTCAAATATGAAGTTAGGCTTGGGAGGAAATCTTGTTCTAGGAAGCACATTTTGAAGATCTCTAGTCAAGCTCATTTTATCATTTAAGTTAGTAGGCTTGTGGAATTTTACCAAACCTTTTAAGGGATCTTCCAAACCTTCAGTGAACATAAATAATAACCTCCCCATATATACATTAGCCACCTTAACTGATAATCTTTGGAATTCCAACACATACTCAATAGGAGTCCCTACCTGCTTCAATTGTGCTAGTTCTTTGAAAGACAATTCTGGATCTTTTTTCTAATACCTTGTCAACAAATTCCCAATATGTTTTAACCTGATCATGACCCAATTTTTTCAGGACATCGAACCACCATTCAATGGCATCTCCATCCAAGTTGAAAATAGCCATTTTTAAATCATCTTCTTCCACCATTGGGTTCAGTTGAAAATACACATCCAATTTTTGCACCCAAGTGTTAGCAGAACTTTGAGATGAGCCATCAAAAGTAGGGAGTGGAACTTTACCTATGGCACAATTCAATTTTTTTTTTGGTGTAGATACTTATTTTCCTCCTTCTTTTTTATTTTGTTTTCCATGGTGAAGTACTGCTCAAATGTTATACTTCTCCTACACTCTTCATCCAATTTAGCCCAATCTTTTGTTATCAATTTCAAATTGAATGTTAGACTTTTCTTTGGTAATAAGAAATTTAGGTGTATTAGGCCTTGGTGTGCTCTGAAATTCATGGGGTCTATTATGAGGTCCTGTTTGTGAGAAAATTTGCTCACCCATTGTCTTCTTTTCTGTTGATTGTGAACTACCACTATCTCATATTATCCCTTTTCTTCCCATTTGACTTGCCATCAATTCGAATCCTTTTGCTATCTATTGGGTCATGTCTACCATATTTTGGGTCATGTACTTGGATATTTGTTCAAACAGGGGTTTTATAAGTTTGATATACTCCATTTTATTCTTAGTGTAGTCTTCTCCCTCATGAGCCATAGCTTTAGTCAAAGGTGCCTTTTTTTCTTCTAGTTCTTCTTCTACAAGTCATGCACCTTCCAATTCAGATTCTAAGGGTGGTGGTTTATTTATTTGAATCCTTTTTAACATCATCAGGTGCCAATACCATGCTCTGATACCAATTTTAATTTTCCTTTTTTTTAATTTTTACCAAAATGCCAAATTTTCCAATTTTTTCAATATTTTGGCTCTTGATTAGTTTTAGTGTCTTGGTCTCCAAATCAGCCCAATTGATCCCAAATATTTAGATAAGGTGTATGAATGATATAATAATTTAATTATTATTTTTAGAGATGTATTATGGCCCTCCAATCACTTCTGCAAGTCTGTACTAAATTCTGAACAGGATAGATGATTTTACTGGCGATTTTGGGCTCAAATCCCCCCCAGGGTAAGTGGTAAAAATGGCTTCCCAAATATGCAGAAAACCACTCTAATTATTAAATTAAATCAGGTAATGTGTATAATACATTATTATATACTCACATACATAACCAATCGACATCCCATGGATTTTATCACTTCTTTCAATCAGATATAAAAAAACTAGTTTTGGACCCTTGGGGAAATGAGGTGTAGTTTGCTCCAATTGCTATGAAATTCGACCCAATGGAAAAAAATTATCAATTACTGAACATGAAACACATAACCTAATTTAATTACAGTTCATTCATTCATAAATCATCAATATTTTATATATCCATTCGAATCCATCAATATTACAAGAGTTTACAACAAGGTAGTGGGGAAATGGCATTGTTTCTTCATTGTTGAGCAATAATACATGAGATTTATTGGCCTTTAAAAATGAGAGATTTATGAACTTAAATATAATTTAATTTAATTCAGAATACAAAATACTATATCAATATAAGGTCCCTCAAAGAGATGAATAGCTCATCAAGTGCGCCTCACAGTTCCATAGAGCTGAAATATGGTGAGAAAACTTGAGATAAAAGGAAGAACAAGATGAAATTGATATTTCCATGAGCTTCTGTGTTAGTTTTTCAACATTTAAGCTAGCATTATGATAAGATATTTTCACTGAGATAATAACAAGCACAGCAATCACATAAGCACATCACAAGAGACAAGAGACACAAAGATTTTTAGGAGGGGAAACCATAAATGGAGAAAACCCCTCAACTTCATCTAAGATAGTATCACCACAAGATGTGATCCCAAAATAGTAAGATGACCTCCTAACACAATAGCAGCCTTCTGTCTTCTGTCAAGCCAAAGTATTTCCTTCTCCAAAGGTGCGCCACACTTGAGAGAGCAAGTGATGTAATTCACAAGTGATAAATAGAGAGACTCTCACTCTCTATTTATATTCTTCCGTTGACTTGAAGTGCACTCAACCATGTAGGCTTAACTTACAATTACTTACTCGAGCCTACACCTTAATTAGTGTATAATAACCCAAGTGCCCCAAAACTGTGGGGACTTACCTAATGACTTGACAAGACTTGTTTACATTAATAATCCTCGCAATCGGAACATCGGGGTAAGACAATATGACTCAAATACATAATAGAAACATCCCGGAATAAACACCGGGTTACAATATATAAAATACATATAAGAATACATTCCGAAGTTACATATACATCAACACTCCCTCTTAACTAGGAAGGTATTCTTTCGACACAATTTTCAGCACTGGTCTTCTTCTCTGTATCACTGGATCATGTTCGTCTTCAAGTCATCTCTGTCATCAAGTCTTCTTCGTCTTCAAGTCATCTTCATCTTCAACTCATCTGGATCTGGATCATCTCTCGATCTCGATCATCATAAAATGGCATCACTGGATCTAGATCATCACTCAATCTAGATCAACATCACTAGACTGGATCTGGATCATCACTCGATCTGGATCATCTCTCTGGAATGGATATGGATCATCACTCGATCTGGATCATCACTGCTGGATCTGGATCATCACTCGATCTGGATCTCTCAGAGTCATCATAACTGGATCTGGATCATAGCTCGATCTAGATCTCCGCTGGTCATCATCATGTGTATACTATCTCGTCATAGGAAGTTCTACAGATCCAGCCCTTTTTCATGTTGGTTGTAGGCCTACTCTCATGTAGGTCTTCGCCCAGCACTTACATCTGACCTGCTCGTCAGAAAGGCACGCCCAGCACTCACATCTGATCATGTAGTAAACTACAATCACATCAGAAAGGCCCAGCACTCACATTCACCAACATGATAGGACATCACATCACTAACATCTGTGAAATGGCTCTGCACTTATATCTGACCTACTCGTCAGAAAGGTACAATCCCATCCAGGCTGGAACCACATCCGCTCACAATGATGGGAGACTCTCATCTAGGCTGGATCCACATCCGCTCACAATGATGAAAGATTTCCTGCACTTATATCTGACTTACTCGTCAGAAAGGCACAATCCCATCCAGGCTGGAACCATATCCGCTCACAATGATGGGAGACTCTCATCCAGGCAGGAACCATATCCGCTCACAATGATGAAATATTTGTGCACTCACATCTGACCTGGTAGGAACTGAATCCTACACCCTCGTCAGAATGGCCCCCAGTCCCTGACTGAGCTACATGGTAACTGACCATGCGCCTCCACTCTCCCGGAGAGTAGTAGTAGCCCTTACATCTGTCCTACTTGACATAATGGCCAGCACTCACATCTGACATGGAAGGAACTAAATCCTTTAGCCATGAACAGAATGGCTCTGCCCTTACATCTGACCTGCTCGTCAGAATGGCGGTAGCCCTTACATATGTCCTACTCGACATAATGGCCAACACTCACATATGACATGGAAGGAACTAAATCCTTTAGCCATGAACAGAATGGCTCTGCCCTTACATCTCACCTGCTCGTCAGAATGGCGGTAGCCCTTACATATGTCCTACTCGACATAATGGCCAGCACTCACATATGACATGGGAACTAAATCCTTTAGCCATGAACAGAATGGCTCTGCCCTTACATCTGACCTGCTCGTCAGAATGGCGGTAGCCCTTACATATGTCCTACTCGACATAATGGCCAACACTCACATATGACATGGAAGGAACTAAATCCTTTAGCCATGAATAGAATGGCTCTGCCCTTACATCTGACCTGCTCGTCAGAATGGCACAATCCCACCCAATGATGGAAGACTCTCAACTCCAATGAGGAGAGATTTCTGCACTTACATCTGACATGGAAGGAACTAAATCCTTTAGCCATGAACAGAATGGCACAGCCCTTACATCTGACCTACTCGTCAGAATGGATCTCAATCTCAGCACTCATATCAGTCATGAAAGGAACCAATCCTCTCACCATGACAGAATGGCTTAGCCCTTACATCTGACCTGCTCGTTAGAATGGCTTTGGATCTCTAGCACTCATATCTGACATGGAAGGAACTGAATCCTCTCACCATGATAGAATGGCTCAGCCCTTACATCTGACCTGCTTGTCAGAATGGCTTTGGGACTCATCACTGTCTCTGGGAGGAAGCCTCGATCTGGAGAACACCAAGTCTCTCTCTGAAGTACTCAAACTTCAGCCTAGCCAATGGCTTCATCAATACATCAGCTATATGTTCCTCCATCGCAACATACAGGAGCTTCACTGCTCCTCTCTGCACCATATCCCTGATATAGTGATACTTGATCTCAATATGCTTCGAATTGTCATGGAACACTGGATTCTCTGACAACTTCACGCAACTCTGGTTGTCACAATGTATACAAGTAGCATCCAACTGGAGATCAAATATATTAGACAGTAGTTTCCGCATCCATACTGCCTCACAACTAGCTGAACAAGCTGCAACATACTCTGCTTCAGCTGTACTCAGTGCCACACAGGATTACTTCCAGCTAAACCAAGAGATCACACCTGATCCCATACTAAAACAACATCCTGAAGTACTCTTCCTGTCGATGGCACTGCCTGCCCAATATGAATCAACATAACCCTCCAGGTTAATCTTCTGATTTGCATCATACTTGAGCCCATAATCAATTGTACCCTTCAGGTACCTCAGAATATGCTTTGCAGCAATCAAGTGAACACTTCTCGGATCTTTCAAGTACTAGCTCAAGGTGTTCACAGCAAAGCAAATATCTAGTCTCGTGTTCGTCATGTACATCAATGACCCAATCATCTGACGATACATCGTAGCATCAACCGTCTCTGAAGAAGCATCACTCAATAGCTTCAGGTTTGATGCCATAGGTGTAGCCATAGCCTTGTAGTCCATCATCCCAAATATCTTCAGGATCTCTACTGCATACTTCCCTTATCCAAGGAAGATCCCATCTATACTCTGCCATACCTCCATACCTAGAACAATAGTGCATCAACACATAACAGGAGCATCACTGGTCTTCTATCTTCAACCTTGAAGCAAAGGTTGGAATCTGCTTTACTCTCAGTAAAGCCTAGAGTCATCAGTAATCTACCCATCCTGTCGTACCATTTCGACCCTTAGATCTTCTGTAGTCACTCCCTCTGAAGCGAAGCATCATACTCCCTCTGTCTTCTGTGCTCTATGCACTGAAAACATTCTGTACCAAAGTGACAAGTAGCTTCCTATGCTACTAATATTCTATGTGACCATCTAGTGTATAGACTTCCTTGACATCATTCTTCTTGAACTGGTCTTCGCTTTCTTCTTGGTGGCTGGAAGGTTCTGCATCAATGATGTCATTGCACTTGTCATATTATTCTTCATTTTGAAATGTCGTCACTTGTTCTTTGGAACAAGTTTCGTCCTTCTTTGCTTGCAGGCGATTATGTATGCGATCTTTCCTACAAGTCAAATTCATTTGTATGGTTAGAACATTTCATATGGAATATTCATACTAGCAAATACTTATGCATAAATATATGATCATGCAACTACTTTAGCCAATACAACATTCATCCATATCTCACTGAAACTTTCTAGATGCCTTCCATCTCTACCAGGACAACATTGAGATTGTGCACTAATCCAATATGTCAGCAAAGAGGTTTCATTCTAGATAAGTAGCAATGGAGAATTTGTATAGTACCATGAGCTACTTACCCATCACATGCATATTAGTAGTATACTGTCATTAATGCAAAAATCCTATCATGCATAATACATCAATTGAATATAAACAAATGCATAACAAAATAATATCATGAAATGACAATTGAATACTTATCTTTATTTGTTTCGTGGGCATACTCCTTCTTGAGTCTTCAGCTTCATCATCTTCTTCATTCATGATAGCATCATTTCTTATCCAAATGTTGAGGTGGATAAGAAGATCTTCAAGAGTTGAGTTCTTCATATTCCTCATTGCTTGAGGGATCTTCTTTGGATGGAGAGAGCTTGATCTTCAGTTGCTCCCACCTTCTCTTCTTGAGCTTCTTCTTCTAGAGTCTACTGAAATGTAATCACTTCCTTCTGGAACACATTCCTTGAATGAATGAATTCCACGATCCTGGGAGGCCATTCAAGGTGGCCATCACCACTTCTGCATTCTTCACCGCTTCAAGTTGTTCTTGATTTGAGAGACTCTTATGACTGCATGGTCTCTACATTCTGGATCTTCACATTCTTCAACTAGTTTCTTTAGGTCATATTCTGATTTTGTTCTTCCCTTCAAATAGCTTGAAATTCTGGAAGACCTTCAACAGCATTGCTTGCAATAGGTAGTGCTCTGTAATGCACATGTGCAATCCTTCTATGCCAAAGCTCATTTGGCTCTACTATGTCATGGATCAAGGCTTGTTCTAGATGGCCCTTCAATTTGTACAAGTCTCCTTCTTGTTCTCCAATCACTACTGCATCATCGATAGTCTTTCCTTTTGGTCACATGATGACTTGACCATCTATGGATGCAACCCGTATTCCTTTTGCATCAATGTTGAAATGGAGAGAAGGTTCTTCTTGAGTCCTATGAGAGCCTTGCTTGAAGAATCTTCACTTTCATATCTGGATCTCTTTTCTAGATGGTTCATTATCCTTTGCAGCATGAGCATGATGTCTTCTTTGGCCTTGACCAAGTCCTTCTTGTGAAAGGCTTCTAACCTCGTCTCCCTCTGAAACTGGAACCTCTATACTCATGTAGGTGTCCAATCCATTTTCTTCAGAGAGATCATATACTTCCAGGCTTGGAATTTTTCAACTTCCCCAAGCTTGTCACCAAGATGATGTGATATATCATATTGAAATGAGAACCTCAAATGGAAATAGCAAAGGATTAGATCTTACCAATTTGAGGTGTCCGTCCTTGTCCCGGAGTTTGCCGATATAGGGTTTGTCACTGAAACCCTAATTTTCAAAACTTGGAATTTTTCAGATATGATTGGATGAACAGATAGATATCTTCAAATGGAGCTGTCCAATGTACTCCTTTTCTGAAAACAGTGGAGGGAAGCTCCCAGAACAGGAAGCCCTAATATTCTGATTTCTTCTGCAGAAATGTCTGTTACTGTTTCTATGATATCTCCAAAATTACTGATCCTCTATGTTTGAAATTTTTCACTGAGGTAACCTCACATGTCCCTGATCCATCACCGTAGGTTTCATTAGAATTGGTTTCACCATTTGGGATTTATGACCCTTTTTCCAAGGTGACTTGTTACAGGACTGTTCAAAATAGTGAAGTTGTACGGCATTCCACGTGTCACTGGTTAATATTCTGAGTCTGATATTCGTACCACAGAAATTAAAGTCCGTGCCCTTTCTGGACCAGTTTCATAAATTCCATTTGGACCTATATAGCCCAATATATTGTAATTCTCCCCAGGTATCCTGTTTACGGATGATTTCTGGAAGAGGATGGAACCCTAACTTGGAGAGATCATATCTCTCATAATATAGAGAATCAGAGGCTGAACTTTGGACAAAGTGTTCATAAGGATTTTATCTTCAGTCCCTACAATTTTCAGCTTCTGATACATCGCCAACCTCGGAATATAGCGACTGTACCAAAACTTAGCAGTTTTAGCATTTAGGGTTTCTCTAGCTTGGGGTCAAACTAGGGTTTGACTTTCCCAGAGTTTCACCCAACCAAATTTCTTGATACAGGTCTCTAAAATTCGGTTTTGATGAGGAGAACAATCCTATGTAGGTATCACTCAAAAATTACTCTTATGTAGAAAGCCCTAATTTCCACATCGAAACTGAAAATGCTTGAAATTGAATTTCGCATCGACAGAAAGATGCACCCTTCAATGGAGAGTCATCTTAGCATACTTTTTCTGAAAATATGTGGAGAAAGATCCAAAAAATAGGAATCCCTAGTTCCTATAGCTGTACAATGTCTTCTTCTCAGGTTAGCTCTGATCCCATGTTAGTTTTTCAACATTTAAGCTAGCATTATGATAAGATCTTTTCACTGAGAGAATAACAAGCACAGCAATCACATAAGCACATCACAAGAGACAAGAGACACAAATATTTTAGGAGGGGAAACCATAAATGGAGAAAACCCCTCAACTTCCTCTAAGATAGTATCACCACAAGATGTGATCCCAAAATAGTAAGATGACCTCCCAACACAATAGCAGCCTTCTGTCTTCTGTCAAGCCAAAGTATTTCCTTCTCCAAAGGTGCGACACACTTGAGAGAGCAAGTGATGTAATTCACAAGTGATAAATAGAGAGACTCTCACTCTCTATTTATATTCTTCCGTTGTCTTGAAGTGCACTCAACCATGTAGGCTTAACTTACAATTACTTACTCGAGCCTACACCTTAATTAGTGTATAATAACCCAAGTGCCCCGAAACTGTGGGGACTTACCTAATGACTTGACAAGACTTGTTTACATTAATAATCCTCCCGATCGAAACATCGGGGTAAGACAATATGACTCAAATACAGAATAGAAACATCCCAGAATAAACACCGGGTTACAATATATAAAATACATATAAGAATACATTCCGAAGTTACATATACATCAACATGATGTAGATTGAAATTGTAACTTATGACTCAATTTAATCTCCTTGAAATACCTGAGTGGCCTCTCCAAACACCAACTAGGATGGGAATCTTTCACCCTCGAAATTGGTTAAGGCATGAACTAGTCATCCACTAGCTCTCTCTCTTCACAATAACAATTTTCACAAATGATCAAAAGGTCAATCTCATGGATGATCCATGAATTTTATAAACACTATTGGTATTATAATGTTCCAAATCCATCCATAAGCCAAATCCAAGTCGAATTGGTGTGGCTTCTCATGTGATGCCATGTGGCCTCTCTCTTCACCTTCCCTCTTCTCCCAAATTCGAGTAGGAGCCTCTTGGCCTTCTCCAACTCCCATGAGAGCCATATAATATGCTATATTTAGGAATAACATGTCATATATGTCATATTCAAGCCTTTAAATCTAACTTGTGTCATAACTATCATAGAATCTCCATCATTGGTGTCATAGATGTCATAAATGTAAGGGGAATCTAACCAGGTGTCCATGAAACTCCCATTTGGCTCTTCCTATCCCCATGTAAGTTACAATTCATCCCAAATTTTACCTATGAAGTATATTTAAAATTATATTAACCTTATAATCCATCCAAAAACATTACGCTTCCCATAGATTCGAGATTGCAAGAGGAGGATGCTATTTAACATAGGAATTCTAGTTTGAGTGGGCCCCATAGTATCTATGTGTCTCCATTCTCCATATCTATTTCATTTTTCACTTGAATTCATTTAATTAAATCCATTAAATAAATATTTATTCCTTCTAATGTTTAAACACCATTTATTATCTCCCTTATTAACTTCCCAATGTTTCCACTCAACCTAGGGAACTAGTAGGATTGATGGAATTTTCCTTCTATGCAATTATTTGAATGGGGACATTACACATGGACAACACATATATGGTACTCAGATGATCCTTCCTTTTGGAATTACAGGATCAATTCTTTATGGAGTTACATACACTGATCACAACTAACACATACATACATAGGATAATCCTTCCTTTCGGAATTGCGGGATCAATTCCACTACTAACATCTTGGACAATCATTCCTTCTAGAATTACGGGATCAAGTCCACTACTAAGATATTTTACAAGCCTTCCTTTTGGAATTATGGGATCAAGTCCACTACTAACATCCTATATTATCCTTCCTTCCTAAAATATGGGATCAAGTACACTACTAAGATCCTAGGTAATCCTTCAATTTTAGAATTATGGTATCAAGTCCACTACTAACATATTGTATGATCCTTCCTTTCAGAATTATGGGGTCAAGTCCACTACTAACATCCTGTACAATACTTCCTTTCAGAATTATGGGATCAATTCCACTACTAACATCCTATACGATCCTTCCTTTTGGAATTACGGGATCAATTCCACTATTAAAATCCTGGACGATCCTTCCTTTCAGAATTATGGGATCAATCCCTCTCAAATCAAAGTTTAATACGATATTTCCTTTTATAATTATGGGATCAAGTCCTCTCATATCAACATTTAAGAAGATCCTTCCTTTCGGAATTACGAGATCAAGTCTAAGGATTATTAGTCCCAACATATTGGACAATCCTTCCTTTCAAAATAACAAGATCAATTCCACTAACACCAACATTTAAGACGATCCTTCCTTTCAAAATTATGGGATCAATTCTAAGGATGATTAGTCACAACATATTTGATGATCCTTCATTTTGGAATTACGGGATAAATTCCATCAACATATTGGACGATCCTTCCTTTTGGAATTACGGGATAAATTTCATCAACATATTGGACGATCCTTCCTTTTGGAATTACAGGATCAAGTCATCAAGATCAACATTTAAGATGATCATTCCTTTTAGAATTACAGGACCAAGTCTAAGAATTATTAGTCCCAACATCTTGTATGATCCTTCCTTTTGGAATTACGGGATCAATTCCATCAACATCTTGGATGATCCTTCCTTTCAGAATTACAGGAACAAGTCCATCAAGATCAACATTTAAGACAATCCTTCCTTTTTAAATTACAGGATCAAGTCTAAGGATGACCAATCCCAACTGAGCTACCTATTTTGATTAGGATACCATAGTATCAATACTACTCCCCCTTTCAAGGGAAGTCCTTACGGACAACACCAAGATTATCTCGGAAGTGTTCAAACTTCACATGAGACAAAGGCTTAGTCAACACATCTGGAACCTTCTCATCTTTGCTCACATATTAGAGCTTTATATCTCCCTTCTACACCATGTCATGAATGTAGAAGTATCATATTTCTATGTGCTTCATCTTATCATGGAACACAGGGTTCTCTGTCATCTTCATGCACCTTTGGTTATCACAAAGAATCATAGTAGCATCCATATCTAGATCTAACAACAAATTTTGAAGCCATATGGATTCATAACTAGAGGAACAAGTTGCAATATATTTTACTTCTACAGTGCTAAGAGAAACACTAGAATGCTTCTTCTTAGCCATGAGATCATGGATGAACCCAGACTAGAACATCCTCTTGAAGTGCTATTTCTATCTAAGACACTTCATGCCCAATCTGAATTTGTATAACCATACAATCTGAAGTCATGATCTCTAGTATAACTGAGACCATAGTCTTCCATTCCTTTCAAGTACCTCATCACATGCTTTACAAATACCAAGTGAAAATGACTGGGATCAACTAGATACTAACTCAAAGTGTTGATATCAAAGCATATATCTGGATGGATATTTCTCAGATACATCAATGAACCAATGATCTGTTTGTATAGTGTCACATCCACTAATTCTGACGACGCATCAACCAACAAATTCAAGTGGGTATCCATGGGTGTGGCCATAGATTTACATTCCAACATGTCAAACCTTTTTAGGATTTCCATTGCATACATCCCTTAGTTAAGGAAGATTCCTTCTAGGATCTACCATACTTCAAAACCTAGAAAATAATACATCAAGCCAAGATATTTCATCTCAAATTATACAACGAGCTTCTTCTTACACTCTAAGATTTGGTTCTCATTAACTGTCAGGAATAAATCATCCACATACAACAACAATATGATAGTTTCATCGTCCACAACCTTGAAGTAAAGTTTAGGATCAACCTTAATTTTGGTAAAGCCCAAGCTCGTGAGAAAACTATCGATTCTTCCATACCAATCACTTGGATCTTGCTTCAATACATAGAGATCCTTCATCAGTTTACAAACATGTGTCTTTCTGTCTTTGACTTCAAAACCTTGTGTTTGTTCTATGTGCAATTCTTCTTCAATAACACCATTTAGGAAGGTTGTTTTCACATCCATCTGTTGTAACTTCCATCTTGTCTTAGCCGCAAGTGACATGATGGTTCTGATAGAAGTCTACCTTGATATAGGAGCAAATGTCTCTTCATAATCGATTCCTTCCTTTTGAGTGAATCCATGGGCCGCAAATAGTAGGGCTTTTTAGTTTATGTGAGAAAGCCTTTTATGCCATAGTTCACATGGACTTGTAGTATCATTTAATCAAGGTTTCCTTTGAGTGACCTTTCAAATTATGCATGCCACCTTCTTCTGTCCCAATGATAGATATATCTTATAGAGAACATATTCTTCAACTTCTTCTTCCGCTAACTTCCTGGGAGGTTCTTCTTCTTCTTCAGTTAAGTGAGCATGATGTCTTTTGTTATTCTTCCTCTTATACTATTCTTTCTTTGTTGGAAAATTTATTTCAATGTGTCAAATCTTATCATGGTGGTAACACTAATAAGAGTAGAAAACTTTCTGCTTGTAATCTCCCTTTTTATTATTTTGAAACTTCTTAGGAGGATAAGACCCCTTATGAGTTTCCTTCTTAAAATTATGCTTACCTTTTCTTCTTCTGGTATGAGTAGCCAGAGTTTGGTCATAATCTCTCACGTAGTGATTCTTGGTTAGCTAATATTGAACACATTCTTCCCATAGGACATAAAAATTTAGGCTTTCCTTCCTTGCACATATTGTCCCGATGAAGGAGTCCCATGGTCTAGTAAGACCATTGAGAGTAGTCATTACTAGTTCAATTTCATCAATATTGTCTTCAATTTCTTCTAGTTGTTCTTTTAATTGAGAGACCCTTGTGAAGTATTCGTGGATATATTCACCATTTCTCATCTTTGTAATTTTGAGTTTGGCTCTAAAGTTCATATTTTAGTTGATGTTTCTTCCTTCCTACATTCCTGATAGGGCATCAAACATCTCCTTAGGTGTATCCTTGCGGGATACTTGAGGAATTAAGTGATCCTTGATAGAATATACTATGTTCCTCTTATCTTTAATCATGTCTTTCTTGTAATTTTCCTTTGCTTCATCTTCCTTGGGTTCTGGCACAACTTCCTCGGTAAACTTGGAAATATCATTCTCTTCTAGAATGATTCCTATTATGTATTTCCAAGCACGAAAGTTTTCTATTCCTTACAACTGTTCATCAAGCTTAGTTCTTGGTGACATCTTGTCCCAGAAATCAAAAAATGACAACAAATAAAATTTCTCATAAATGAAAAAATGTACTCACCAAAATATGCGATTGAATGAGGAGAGTATGTTGGTATAATTTTTTTCTGAAGAATCCAAATTCTAACCCTTGAAACTGGACTTGCAAGATTCTGGACTATCGTTTATGGTTCTATTTTTGGATTTCTCATTTTCTGGTTCCAAGACAAACTAGGGATTGACTTTATGAAGTATATTCCCACTGAAAAACTTCGATATTGGTTCCAAAGGATGTGCCTATGAGGGGTACACTTCCCTATGTCACTTGCACTAAAAAAATCCACTTTAGTAGAAAACCCTAATTTTCTTGTCTGGAGAAGGAGAGAGAGATTTACCTGCAACCGATTCATTGTTTTGCAACTGATACTTCTTTCCCAAGTACTTTAGGACTACCTCTGTTTCTACCAATATGAAACCCACTTTCCTAAGTTATTAGGGCATTAGTTGGGGTTCAAGGTATTAATTCTTTCACAAAAATATTGAGACAAAGCACAAACTCACAAGTGATTCAAGAAAAATTAGGCATGAAATGACATAATGGTACTACAATAGGAGGTTGCAGCTCTGTATAATCAATAATGGGATGAACAATATAATACAATTTCATACAAAATGCATGAATTCCAAGCCAATTCGAATTCACTAGGAGGTCATTCGAATTGCATGGGTGGGTGTAGCTTAACTGAATGTCAGCAACACTAGACACACTTAGTTAACCACTAATCTAGCCATGATTAACTCTAATTGAGTCCTAACTGAATCGAAATTCAATAGATGACTGATTCTAACTTAATGTAACTTAGACATATGTCACTGCATGTCAATCAGTAGGTGGTAGCACATCATTAACTCCAATTAGCTCTGATGAAGTTAACTGAAGTGATACTAGTCATCAAAAGTGGTTGGAGGCGCATTAACTCTCTCCAGTTCATCACAATCAGCCCAAAATAGAAAACTACATGATGGAGGTGACTTTACAAATCAACTTAACTGATTGTTAGGTAAAACAACAATTAGTTAGCTATTAGGTTTGCTTATGACACTTAGTTCACCCTAGAATTGCTCCCTAATTGAAGGAGGAAGCCCAGTTATCCTCCTTGATTGAAGGAAAAGGCTTAGTTGGCCTCCTTGATTGAAGGAAGGCGTGGGTGTGCTCATACTGATGTCATGGTGTGCTCATGTGATGCAAATTGAGTCAATTAAAATTAGGATAGTGGGTAATTAGGCCAAAATTGACCAAATAAGTGTGTATGTTGGGTAAATGACTCCAACACAAGGATTCCGATGAATAATGTACAAAAGTCTACAATGTCTATGTTGTCACATTCTAGGAAGTCTTCACATGTTGTCTTGTCTTGACCCACCACTGTATCCATTGGAGGAATGTTAGTCACTCCAATGGCCTTTGTATTCATCAACAATACCTCTTCCAACTATTTGCACCACTAGGTGGATTCCTCATTGTACTACTCTACCTTAAGAATTTGGTTTCCTTCTTGTTCAAGTTAGTCCACATCTTAGACTACTACATCTTCAATATCATAACTAGTGTCATAGGTCACTCCTTTAGGAGTTCCTTCTTCCCCAATCTTTGCTACCTATGTTGGTGCAAGATTTGGCTTATCTCTGACATGCCATGTTCATTCAATAGAAGTGCACAACATGTTATATTTGATTCTACTCGAATATATAACATTGCCAACATATTCTCTAAGTGAACAACATTGTATGTTGCACCCAAGGATTTCTTTCCCAAATACATATCTTTTATTTATTATGTGATGGTGAAAGGATTTTCCATGATTTTATCAATCGTCTCAACCAAATACATGGATGACATCCTAGGTATGCACCCCCTCTTCCTTCTCATTGTCATTGACAAGCTCCAAGTCTTGGTTTCATCCAAGAACAACAAACTATTATTGTGAAGTACTAGTGTAGCATTCGATAGCATGAGGAAGTATTTCCCCAATACAAATACATGGTCATCTAATGGAGCCACTACCAAGTATAATATGTCATACCAATCTCCAACCTTCAACGATGCTGCATGAGCCACACCTGTTATTGAATTCATCGTCAAGTTCACCACCTTGAACGTGGACTTCATACTCTCAGAATTACTTGGAATTGCTATTGCGGTTATTTCACTCATAAAAATGTGGGTGGCACCTGTGTCAACCAACAGTGCAACCTTGAACCCACTAATCATTGTATTTATAAAACAAATCCCATGTTGTTCTTTATCCTGCAAACCCTGGCCTTAACCTTCTGTGAACTTTCTTAAACCTATTGTTAAGGATTAAATCACTTCCAACACTTCCCTTAAAGATCACTGCACTCGGGCTTCTCCCACGACTACTAGCTTTACCATGATTGGATTCCCTTCACCTTCTTCCAAGCAAACTTCCAACTCTTCCTTCAAATGATAAACAATTGTAAAGTAGTTACCATCCTATTGCAAAGAAAACAACCAGTCTTCTTACCTCCCTTCATAGATGGATTCAATTGCGGTATTGTGTTCTTTTGGGTGTTCATTGCATTGAGTGACCCCAATATAGGCATATCCTGGGTCTTTACTTGGTACGCAATCGATATCAACTTTTTGAACCCAAGAATCCCTCTAAAAAGCTAATCAGTTAAACCTTAGTCACATGTGCCTAGAAAAACTTTTGGATCTTGCAACTCCATTGTTCCAAGCTCTTTGTGGTGGCTTCTATTTTGGCTTCCCATGACTCTTTATTTCTTTTCTTTTCATGTCAGAACCCAAGGTGAAACATGTTATATTATAAAATGATAACCCTAACGAGTTCAACTTCTTTTGGAGGTCACGTCTACAAGTTTTTTTTACCATTGTTTTGAAAAGTGGTGTTGTTGGCCAGGAAATTGCACAAGGAAGGATCTGACACACAAGAAAAGGAGGAAAATTGCGTGTCCGATAGGGGAAAAGTAGGTCAAGAAGGAAACAAATGAACAAGCACAGAAAGATAAAACATGTGCGCGACGAAGAAAGGAAGCACAGAGCAAATGAAGTTGTGGCAGGATAGCTACGACTAGGATGGTAGATCCAAGTCGGTGGAAGAGGTGAGTAGAAGAGTTAATGCTGGACAAGAAAAAGTCAAAGAATATTGTAGAAGGATGAACCAACAGAAGATGGAAGGATAGTATTGTGACTAGTTATGACTTGTACAGACTAACTGACTTTTATGGCTAGGTATGGGATGACAATAAATGTAACATAGATATTTTGTAGCTACCTGAGTCTGTAATAACTGAGTTGTACTTAGGAGACCCTATGTGGTCTTGTAAATACTATAAATAGAAGGAACTCGTTTTGTATACGGGTTGGTTATTGGATGTTAGCATAGAGAAGAAGATTTAGTTAGATTTAGTAGTCGACTCAAAGAGGAGGCAAGTAGAAGGAGAAGGTTGTTGAGCTGTGGATCTTGCAGCTATGTCCATAGACCGCTAGTAAAGTAGAAGAGTCGATCAAGATTGTGTGTGGATCAGTAGGAGTAGATAGAGAATAAACTGGAGAGCATGAGAGCAAGAAGAATGAGTAAAAAAGACATATCTTAAGAATAGTCTACAAATTGCAGGCTGCAAGGTGTTATACACATTTCTCATGCCAGATGAAGAGTACCTTGGTGGTTTTTCCTAGATGGGTTTCCACGTTATTTATTTTGTTACATGGATGAATGTCATTGAAGGGTGAATGTTTATGTGAATGTTGAATCATTGCTTACTGTATATTAATGCAAGTTACTATTGAATGTATGTCGCAATATATGTAATGAATGAATGAATGTTAAGGAATCATTGACCTATTATATATGACTTTATGGTTAAGATGCTAAGTAAAATCTAAGTCATGCGTTTTCTGTCTAGTGTAAGGACTCAACTGCGCCACACTATTGCGCCAGTTGTCAAGTGGTTAATGACAATATTGTGTCGCGCACGGTTAGCGATACATAGTTACACCTTAGTCGCAAGGTGAATAAATCCATCCCATCATCTTTGTCGAGTGCCTTGAACACACACCAAAGGACTATATTCCCTCACTAACTGTAGAAACATGGTTCTAGAAGTTACCCATTAAGATATCTTGGGTGAGACTGCGCCTGCCTCGTAGGCGTTACCGACTGAGCTTGCTTTGTCGGGCCGATGTCTTTTGGTGTCTTGTTGGTATTGTGTTATTGTTGAACTGCAATTCAAGACAAGAAAGAGAAAGAGGACAACATGTGTTACCAATAGCACCCCTTTTTTTCCAGGGTTAAATTTACAACTTTTTTGGAATCCTATCCGATGCCCTTGCAAACAAAATCACAAATTGATCCCCGAATTGAAAAGTGTACCCTAGGTAGTGCAACATGGTGTCACTACAATCAACACTCAAAATTACAACTTGTTTGATGCCATTACCTTAATAATTGACGGTGTTGTAATAAAATTACAAAATCAACTTGCAACTCGAAAAAGGGTGCTACCAGTGGCACCCATTTCCTTTGTCAGGTTACATTTTCCACCAAAAAAAAATCAGAAAAAAAAAAAAATTAAACAATTAAAAAATTGATCAAACTTAAAAATATATATTTGAAAATTTGAAAAACAAACAAAAAAAATAAACATAAGAAATATCAAAAACAAAAATTAAAATTAGAAAAAAAAAGAAAAAGAAAAAGACATTAAATCTTGAAAAACTATTGTTAGGAATCTGTTTCAACCCTTCTCTTTACTTTGTTAGTATATTATTGTTGGACGCATATGTTTTGTCAGTCATCCCATGGGTATATTGTATTACCCCACATTCATGGGAGTAATAGTTGTTTATATTAGACTTATTATATAAGTATGTGTTGAGGCTAATGAAGGCATCCACAAGTTATTTGTTTTGAGCTTTCTCAAAGGAGGTTGCCCCATCAAAGTGGTCTGCGATCAATATAATTCCTTCTATGTTCTGTTACTTCTATTATATCATGCATTTTCATTACTTATTACATGAGGTTTTTCTCATCTCGTATCAAAGCACTTTTCTTGGCATAAGTGGGAAATTTTTTATTCTTTTTGGAAAAAAAATAGGGCAAAATTTGGCGATCAATTTCAGATCAATTTCTAAAACTTATTGTGTAGATTAAGAAGAAACAAGTTGCAGATCTAAATTCCTCTTGAAAAAATGCACAGTTTAAAAAAAAAATCATCTCATTTGGAGTTTGGAAAGTGGAGATATCATTGATTTAAAATCAACTCTTTTTTTCGGAATTTCAATGATGACCGCGAAAAATGAAAAGCGAATATCTTTTGACAAGGTGCCCAGGTTTATGTTTTGAATGCATAGGTAGATGAAAACTAATTGTTACAATTCCATAAATGGGGTATAATAGAGATGCAAAGAAGAATAAACTACTGCAATAATCACAACATTTGTATTGTTCATTTCAATTGCAAGTTCAGATAGGGGAATAACCCCTATCCTCTTAACTATGGGAAGTAACTGTGAATAGCCCTAAAACGCATTGTTAGGAGTACCACATGAACCCATAATTAGCTATCCATAGAGAGGACTTTCCAACAAAATGGGAAACAACCCTTAACTAATTGACTAGTTCCTTCCCGTGAGTTTAACGAAGAGTTGTCGTTTGTGGCAAAGTGGCTATCAGTTTTACCTAAGTTGTGGAGTGAGGGGTACTACCCCAATACGCAAGTTGTTAGACAACATCAATGGTCGAGTGGCTCCCTTGAACCTTTAGGAAGATAAACATACATGGGGTCCATATCTATTGCCAGTTGATAAATAACAACTTGCATCTGTCCAGAGTCATCACAGATCAATTCCACCTTAAAAAAAAAAGACAAAGAAAACAAAACATCTTGGTTATGGTTATCACCCTCGCACGAGAAAACAAAGAAATGGAAGACAAACTTGCTGCCCTCAAGACCAAACTCCAAGATCTCGATGAAAAAATTCTCATCCTCCATCTTCAACATTTAGCCATGAACAATAAATGACAACCAGAGTCTTCTATAAACATTGGGTTCTCTTCTTCCTACAATTTTCATGGGTTGAAGCTTGATTTTGCTTGCCTCAATGGTGATGATTCGAATGGATGGATATACAGGGCAGAACAATATTTCAGTCTGCATAACACTTTTGATGTAAAAAATGTTCCACTTGCATCCTTTAATTTGGAATATGAATTCCTTCAATGGTTCTGTTGGTACATCAAGGTTCATGAAGAGCCAAAATGGACAATTTTTTTCCAACTCCTTGATTTGGCCCTAGTGCTTTTGACGAATTCATAGGAGCACTCACTAAACTTCTCCAAATCGACATTGTGAGAGAGTATCAAACAAAATTTGAGAAACTAGCCAATCACACAGAAGGATTGTTTGATGCATTCTATAGGAGTTTTTTATCATTGGTTTAAAGTATGAAATTTGATCTGAGGTTAAAATGTTATGTCCCAACACAATGATAGAATCCCTATGCTTGTCTAAGTTGGCAGAGGAAAAGATAATAGCTCAACAATGCTCTAAATCCACTTTTGATCCATTCAGAAATATGGTTTCCCAAAGACCTCCAATCACGCCAGCTCCTAGAAACACTCTTATCAAGCATTTGTCTGAAGCTGAGATGCGAGCATGTACAGAAAAAGGGCTTTGCTCTGATTGTGATGATAAATTCACTCAGGGGCATAGATGTTCTAGGCAAAACCTCTATCTCTTAGATGTCATGTTACGGAGAGAAATTCCTATGGCTTGGGGTACCACAACAGATAGCTTAACTCCAAAAATCAATCCTTTCCTATATGCAAGAGAAACCAAACAACTAACACTAAAGGATCTTGATTCATACCTTATTTCGGACGGTTGATGTAGATCCCCATTGAGCTTTCCAACTCTAGCTTGAATTGATAAATTGCTTCCTCAATATTCAATAAACAAGACAAGCATGCAATATATAATTGTGTTAGATCTACTCTAGCATATATAATCAATAACATATAAGCATTTGAAATCATCTGTGGATAAAATATTCATTCAAATACACATTATTGGACAAGAAAAGATATTTCTATTAATATAAAACAGAGATTACAATAGAGACAACCTCTGTCGGCACGTCTACGAATCGGAGAAACTGAGTCCCCCACTTGGGCCTCCACCACTTCAATCCTCCATATCTCGATAGCAAGCTCACAAGAAAAATGCAAGCTTGGGAAGAACACAAAAGTGCTCCAAGGGACAAAGGGATGCAGACTCAAGCACAAGTTTCGGCAACAATGGACTATAGTTCTCTTGCTCTCAATTCCTTCTCCCTTTAATGTATCCAAAGGGTTCCTTATATAGCTCTTCAATGGGGTAATGAAAGGTTGAATCTGAGCGATCTCAAGGCATATGGAAGGCCAGGAGACAAGTGAGTCGAATCCACATCAAGGAAAACTCCAAAATAATTTGGCCTTTTGCACACATCCCGATGTACGCGGTTTTAGGGGTCAAACCCGCATATATACACGATAAAGGGTTTAAAAGTTGCATATGGAAACTTTTGCATGTTTTCAAGGATGATCTTGGACACATTAAAGGAACAAAAATGGTCCATGGGGTCTATTACCACCTAAGTTGTACTTAGTGGTTTTTTTATCAAGTGAGCCTGGTGAACCGGACAAGGATAACTTGTTCGAACTTCAGAAGACCTTTGGAAGTACTTCTAGGAAGTGCTTGTTGTACTATATCACATGTTCATACCCCATGGGGGAATTGTAATAAATGTTCTAGCATGATAGTGTCTGTAAAAGACTCGGTCTCTTAGACCTTATTTGTCAATCTGATCATCCCATGGTGTTTTTTCCCTTGGTTATTATTGGTTGTTGAAAAAACGACTGATAATTTCTAAGTTTTTCACTCCATACCTCCAAAGTTGGGGTGGTCGGCTTGGCATTTAGGCCTATTGAGATTATTAGAGTCTATGTGTCAATGTATAACCATGCTAGACATCATGGTCGAGTCATATGAACATGTCTAAGTCCCCCTAGGTTTTTTCATTTTTTCAATTTTTTAGTTTTTTCAGTGTTTTTTATTAAAATTTAATTTTTCCAAAACTTAGGCTATTTTTTAATAGTTTAATTGGAAAAATTGATTTTGTAATAAAAGTGGGCCAAATAATCAATTTTAGTCATGTAGGTGCCCATTTTCAAGCTAAGAGCACCATGTAAACTCATGGACCCACTATTTCCTAGTTTTGAGTGATTTTCCATCACTCAGGTCAGAAAGCCCCAAAAAATCAATTATTGATGATTTTAATTAATAAATTGATGAATAATGGAGCAAATCCAAAATCATAAATCAATGGATTCTCAGCCGATTTGATTGAAATCAGTCAGATCTGAAGCAAATTGACTGGATCTGACAAATCCTTGACTGAAGGAGGTGATCAAATCAGATCCAGAGTTGATCTTCAGTTGTATTTATGGGGAATTGTGCCCTCTCTCTCTCCTCCACGTGTGTGGACTCTCCTAGATGCTTTGTGGACTGATGTGTCGATTTATGGGTTGATGTGTCAGCTCAATCAAGCCCCTGGTTGACAAGTAGGCTCATTTCAGCTTCATATCTACATTGATTGACTCTCCATCAGCTGATTTGATCTAGTTCCTTGGGAATTGCGCCCCCTGGGCTGGATGTCCTGTTTTTGTATATATCCAGGTAGAAGCTCCCTCTTCCGAGCTAGTTAGAGCTAGATCGAAGGGCTTGCTATTATAATTGTGTATTGATCATCATTTGTTGAAATAAAGAGAATATTTGGAGTCTCAATTGTGGAGTACCTTTCATGTGTGGATCATCATTATCATGCTGCATTTGAGGTGAAACTGCTATTTTTTCAATTTTTTCCACTTAACCGTTGTCTACCTGAATGGTTATTGGAATCATAGAGATAGATCCTTGTAAGTAAGCTTACTTACTTCTATTTTTCTACATATGTTTGAATGAGCTAATATATGTATGCTAAATAAGATTATTTGCATGTTGTGTCATCTACTTCTCATATGTATCTTCAGATTTAATGGTTTTGTTTGCAAGATTTGTTGTGTAGCTTACAGGTTTTCCATGATTGGAAGATCTATGGTTCAAGTTTGATTCCATTGGTTTTCCAATAGATATTGCGAATATTGTTCCCCTCGATGCTTCACTAACAAGTTTCCTTTGCAGATCTGCTTTAGCAACAAGCACTTCTCTTCTCCTTTTCCTCCTTCAAAAATCTTAAATTTTCTTCAAACTGGTTACTATTAAGGAATCTTATTGCTTAGATATGTCTCATTAAGAAAATTAAATATATATATATATTTAGTAATATCCTCTTTTAATTTTAGATCTCATTTTCATTTTGCATATAAAGTTGTATTTTAAGAGATCTTGCTGAAATTACCCTATTTTTGCAAGCATTTTAATGAAAATTTGTAGCTTGCTGTTAAGGTAGTTTCCTTTGCTGTACTTTAAAGTTTCATATTCTGCAATAAAATTTCACATCTTATTGGCTTCCCAAACATCAATCCAAGATCCCAAGGAAATCTTGCTTTCCTTGGTTCCTTTTTGCAAAACTAGATTACCCCAATTTAATAAGATTTTACTTAAGTTTTTTTTCGATAACTAGTGCAGTAACCCAAAACACTTTCAAAGTGTGTTTGGGCACATTTGATTCTGATTGATCACTATTTTTTATCAGTTCCAACAAAAAATAGGAAGAGACTCTGCCAAATTTCCAACTCTTGGACGAATCGGAGCTTCCCGGAAGCTTCCCCCACCACCTTGTTTAATTCTAGCTTGTTACAAGCTTGTTGTAAGCCTTTGGATCCCAGATAACAAGGACCAAAGTGCATAAATTTTAATTGTATGATATTGTAAATCACTACTAATAAAAGGAAAAGGTCTTTTCGAATAGGCTCTTTCGAGCCTATTCACCATCCCCCATGGGGGGATTTGCGTCGATGTCAATTTTTTACTTTTTGCTCATATCTTTTCCAGCTAGCGTAGCTCTAATATGTAGGGTAGTATACTTTGATTCATTATCAATTTCATGTTCCATATTTTATATTTCAAATTAATCTTAATACTTACCCCACGACTTCCCGATTGACCCAAAAGGGGAAAGAGATGCGTGGTAGGATTAATTAGAAAACCGGAATTGTGTATCTGTGTTTTCCTTTCTATCATTTGTTTCTTCAGCTATTATAAAATTAACCCCTCCTTGATTCCTCGATTGAGATCCACTTGGATCGTAAGAGATTCCTGGAGGGTCTTCTTTTTAACAAGAACACCCAATTTTAAAATTTACTAAAATTGACAAGACTCCGGTGTGTATGCTCTGCACTTGGCTGCAGTTCATCCGATCAGTCAAGCTGTATCAAAAGCACTTGAGTGACTAGTATAATTAGGATTCACTCTCCCAAATTGACAAACCATCAGGTGAAAATCGAACACCTAGATCAAACCATTACGGTGGCAAAATACCCAAAGGAAGCGGGAACTTCTGAAAAGTGACCTCGGGGCGCCGATCTCTGTCACACCCTAACGGGTGCATTATGAACAATATCCCCAGAGACTCCATTCATCCCACATATTCCTTGCAGGTAGCTGTGAAGGTTTAGTTTTGTACATACTCCAAGTATTCTCGGGTATATCTAGAGTCCACCCCTTCGCCTAATTTTAATCAACTCACACCTCACATTAACTTAAAACGTACCAAGAGGAAATTGCAAAACATTCACTCCAAGCACATGCAAGTACATTGATTTCTTTTTTGATTCCATTTTTAAGGCACTGGTTATTTTCTTGCTATATATTTATATTGTGTCTCAGCATTGTGCTTTCATGCGCTCATTTTTGTATCTTGTCATCTTTGATTGTTTTTGGTTAAATTCCAAACTCCTAAGTAACTCATTCAATTTAACATCACCGTACTAAGTAATTCAGCCTTAGTAACTTAATAGGGTCTACCCCCCTTGGATTCATTAGGAGTTAAGCCTAAATGGAGGAGTCAAGAACAAGGTGATAGCCTTGACTCGAGACTTTCCCCCAAGGACACACCGAGTGGCTTGAATATTTCTGCCATGTGACCCAGGTGTGTGAAAGGTGGCAACAGGGTCTAAGGAGTCTGTAGAGGAACAGGGAAGGCCATAAAAGTGTGATTCACCATGTTTGGTAAAATCAGCTATAACAGATGCCCCCTAATGTGTGAGGTCAGAGAGGTCATACGATGGCCGAAATACATTATAAGTCCATCCCATAAATGAAGTGATGAAGAACCCAGTGGAAGAACCAGCCATCCAATTAGCACTATACAATGATACAACTCTACACATAACTGCAAATACATGTAGCAGTCCCGGATACATAAGAGTACAATGGCCATGAATAGGTATGATACAATATGAAATCTGTGGTCATCGCCACGTACAATATAAGTAGATCAGAATATCCATGATGAAGATATATAAAGGATCATGATCTCCATGAAAACTGAAGATATACAATAGATCAAGATCTCCATAATGGCTGAAAATTTCTGACATATACTGGAATCAAGTCACAAGAGCTGAAATCTCATGAACACTGGCACGATCAAGGAGGGAGAATATAAGAGATGCCACCAATCTGGAAGGTCTTCTACACAAAACGCTACGAGTACATGTCCTACTATGTGAATAGAGGTGTCGAGGTTGAACATAGTAGTCCATCGTCTAATTACTAGTCATTGATGTATACCATTAACAGATGTGAGATCACACACCGTTAATGAAAATGGGAATCAAGGTACTAGAGTGCAAACTAACAAGTGTGAATAAATGTGTTGAGGTCAAACACTTGAGAGAATCCATCAATCAAGGGACATTGATGTATTCCCAAAAAAATGTCGATGGCGAGAGAACCTGCCACTAATGACTGCGAGTCTCAAGCCACTCAAAAATGACTCTATATTCCTATCCCAGAATAAATGATCTAAAGTCGATGGGATGAAATCCGTTGGAAGGAGGGCATTAAGGCATCCCCCATCATCCAACACAAGGTACTCAGCAAAGCTGTATAATGTGGAAGGACTCGATCATAAGGTGCATGAACCAGTAACTATACCGGGAATGGCCGACATGCAAAGTCAAGATAACTAAGGAACGGCCGAATCAGGTTTCAAATTCCTTCGAACAAGAGAATAATAGTGAATGGTGACTAAATGTAGGCAGCATAGACTCGATATGCAAAACTAGGACATCTCTGCGACATAGGAGGCATCGACAGAGGATCCATAGGGACTAGAAGCTTAACCAGTCGGTGGAGATAAAATCAGATAAACGAGTACAGCTCCTAAAGTCAAACTATTAACCCAACCAATGGATGTGATATACAGTGCTCTATTCGAAGGCGACACGACTCAACTACTACCAAAGATAACATGTTTCCTTGTCTGGATTTTTGGTTTTTTAATTTTTTTGGACTTTTTCAAATATTTTAAAAGCTTGAAAAAGAATAAAATTGCTTTAAAGTTACAGACTAGGAGGAGACGAGTGTCAAATAGGCAAACAAACTAGTTCCAAGCAGTGTAACATACCTATGCTCAATGCAAGGATACATGTGTAGGATAGCAACACTTGGGGGAAAGTCCCCTCCCAATAAAAATAGGGAATCAAGATGCAAAGGATATATAAACTAGCTCTGCATGGCTAGACATGAGACAAGCTCAGGCTATATGGTTGATACTCAAAAAATCAGGAAAGCCGAAATAAGGCTCAATAAGGTAGGCAAAGCTCATGATAATGCAATTACAACTCAACATAAGGGATTCTGGGGGAAACAGGCCAGCAAAAGATCAAGAGGAGTATGAGGCTCTTGTGAAGTGTCATGGCAATACTATACAATGGACTCCCACACCCTAAACGACAAAACTGTTGGCATGGGCACCAAACACAAATAAGGTGCTAACTAGGGTACCCATGTAAGGTCAAGCTCTACCATTCAAATCATGCAACTTCTAAAACAACAATAAGGTTCCGTGACAAGATAGAATGGGTTCGTACCTACGGTTATGATCAAACGGTCATAAGGTCATGCAAAATGAAAATGGTGGTGAACCCTAACCTATATGCCAATTTAGACATGATACCTAAAATCGCCATGAACGGGTCAAAACAATGCTCAGAATGGTCTCCTACATCATATATTAGTCAAAAACAATCCAAAAGGGTCAGAAACAGTCCAAAACTATAGAAAAGCGGGTAAAAATTTTCAAAAATTTGAAAAATTTCTATAAATAGTAAAAAGTTCAAAACAATATATAACATTTGAAATTTTTACCCAATTGAGCTCAGAACTTCAAATGGGAATTTCGGGAGATCCAGCCAGCGGAATCTGACACCGTTTTTTCCAGATAATTTCCCATATCTTGCTCTTTCATTTTCATCTATTTTTTTCAATTTTCCATGGTCTATTTAGAATTCTAGGCCATCCTAAAGTGTGTGCCATGGCCCACATGAAAATCGAGGGTTTTTCCACGTATAGGGCTGGATATACATGGAAAAAGCCCTCAAAGTCGCGTATATACGCGGATTTTTAGCAAACAGTCATGTATGCAGCCACGATCAAGTTTTTCTAAGACTTCTAATGACCCAAACTTGATTTAAATGTGCAGGATGGTTCTAGAATGGAGAGAACATGAGCACGGGGATGTAGAAGAAGCAATATGTGGGGATTTAATGTCACAACAGGCTCTTCGTGCATGCGGGCCCTACAAGTTTTGGTGTCTTGGTGGCTTAAGAGCCAAACCAAGACTACTACATATGCTAGTAGACTACTGGGATCCTGACTCAAATTCATTCCAGATCGATGGGATGTCCCTCACCATAGAGGTGGAGGACATATACTTTATTACTGGACTTTCTCGACGGGGGGAAGTGGTGAACCTACATTCTCGCGGGCCCAGAGGTGGCCTCACCATAGATGAGTACATAGCCATGTATTGTTATCCAGACACAGAGAAGGTAGGGAGTTAGATCCCAACTAACTCCATACAGGTACTAAACCTAAAGGCCATACTACTGACATTGGGCAGGATAACAGGGTTAGCCTCACTCCACTAGGCCTCGCGGCCTCTGATGTTCTATGCAGTGGAGTGCATGAGACCCACAGTTTATGATTGGAGCACTGCACTACTGGGCAACATGAAACACCAACACAGTGAGTGAAAGATGGGTAGGATAGGAAACTTTGGTTTCAGTAGCATACTGAGCACATTTTTCTTTGAGTGTGTTATGGGATTAAGCCCTAGAGTTGGTGTTCCTCTTCACAGGGTTCAAGATCTAGCCCAACAACGTTGGGCAGATGCGATGCACAGACTGGGTGGAGGTAGGGTGTCCAACCCCTATCCAGCTGATTTCTTTCCATGGTGGCGGCGACATATAGTTGCCATCGATGATTACCCCTATGCAAGTATAGATTTTCGGGGAGACCCCGACATGCCACTGCCACCAGGATCGGCATACGGTGACATTGGTAACGAATCCCAACCCTCTTTTTTAAAAAAATTGAGTTATTTAATTTTTTTTGTGTTTTTTGATATATGGAATCAAAAAGACATGTTTTTGCGTAACAACACATAGTGACATCCTATCATATGCATGCAAATGTAGGACCACGGCGGCCTGAAGGCTTTCCTTATCGTAGACGAAGGGGAAGAGGAGATGACATTACGAGTGTGGATGCAGAGTAGACGCTCCAAAGCATTCATACCAACTCCGTGCGGCTGACACACACGATACTCATGGCGCAGGTCGAGGACCTGCCTGAGGCCATGCAGCGTTAGGTGGTGGGTGTGCCATGAGCATGGGTGTGGTTGTTTAGACGACTAGCTAGAGTCGTGGTGACATTCCACAATCAAAACCCCCCTCTTCCTCCCCAGGCTTAAGTACCTGGGAGTGATACGGTTTGTACTACCGTGTATTTATATTTTGGTGGCTCAGAAGCCCCATTTTTGTATTATGACACTATGTATTATCACATTTTGGATGTTTTTAATGAAATTTTTTTATGATGCTCAATTTATTTATTTACATGTGTAAAAATGTATGTTTGTGATGAGCTTATTGTCTATGAAACAAATTCCAATCTAACACAAAGTTAGCATATGATTCAGCAACTTGATTATAAATTCTTGGAACATACGTGTATGTTATGCTGTCAAATTGTCGTTCTAACAATATCACACGTAAGAATCTCCGTAATAATGTTGGCTCTCTAACATGATACAAGCCATTAAGCTGTGACACTACTAACTCCGAATCAAGATGTACCTCAAGAGACAGAACACCATGTGAAATGGAATTCCGTAGAAGCTCGATAACGGCACTATATTTAGCAACATTGTTTGAAGAGGGCCATAAACATACACCTCTTGAAGACAATACCTGACTCGTAGGAGTGTAAATCACCCAAGAAGCAGAGGCTGAGTGTTGAGTGTGACGGCTTGCACCATCTACGAATCCTATACAGATGGAAGACTCCATTGACATCTTCCATAAGAAACGGAAGCTAATCAACAAACCCGATCACCATAAAAAAACCTAACTATGCAAAATGTTGTACAATAATATACAATAGTCAGCCCTGGCTGAAAATCATGCATAGTACTTCTTAAGATAGAGCCCATTTCTAGGCTCCGCCAAGCCCGTCCCCTTGTAATCTACTAGCTCATAAGTGCCCTTCTGTAACACACGTTTAACCATGTAAGGACCATGCCAAATGGGGTTGAATTTGTCTGCCCCCAAGGGTTCTTTAGCTTGATCCCATAAAAGGACCAAATCTCCTTCACTAAACCTCCTTGGATGGACAGATTTATCGTACTGGACCTTAATGCGACACTTATTCACTTCTATAGCCTCTAAAGCATCTCGGCGCTACTCATCAAGTTGCTCTAAATGGACCAAATGATCCTCCAATGGGGAAGTGTCTGGTAAGAGCTCTACGGCTAGCTTCAAAGAAGGGATCTCGCACTCAACCAACAATATAGACTCCACTCCATGTACAAGCTGATATGGAGAAAAACCGGTGGCAGTCTTAATTGTGGTCCTATAAGCCCACAAAGCAGGATATAACATAATATGCCAATTGGTCTTGATTTTTGCGACGGTTTGTTGGAGAATAGACTTGAGTGATTTTTTCACTGCTTCAACTTGTCCATTCGCTTGAGGGTAATAAGAAGAAGAATACTCCTGCTTATACCCTAACTTCGAGGCCAACTCTTCCATCATCCGATTCTGAAAGTGCCTACCATGGTCAGTGACAAGCTCTTTCGAAATCCTGAACCAAGTTATAATCTGGTTGAATACAAAGTGTGCGGCTGTCTCACCATTGGATTTAACTGTAGGCATAGCCTCAGCCCATTTCGTGAAGTAGTCAACATCCACGATAATATGATGATGCCCCCCAGCTGAAGCTGGGTTGCAATCCATGAAATCAATCCCCCACTTAGTGAAGGGACTGGAGGTGATAATTGGATGTAACGGAGCAAGACGTGCACGCATATTACGTGCAAACATCTGGCAAGGGTGGCACTTCTTGACCGCATTGACACAATATTTAAAGATCGACGGCCAGAAATAAATCGCTCTCAAGATTTTTTGGGCTGTACAAAGCCCAGATAAATGACCACCACACACCCCTCCGTGGAAATCATTCCACACAAGCTCAGCCTCTGCATGAGTTAAACAACGACGTAAGATGAAATCTACCCCACAATGGTACAATGTGTTATCTACTATGAGGTAATTCTTGGATACGTGACGTAATCGCCGTCGTTCATCCCGTGAAAGGTGAGTAGGGGCCTTCAATGTTTGTAAATATATGATAATATCTCCATAACATGGATCCAAAGTTGAGATCAAGAAGATGTGCTCATCGACAAATGTATCTTCACAAACCTCCTCCTCCTCCTCGCTCAGGAAATCATACATAAGCTCCGCAAAAATAAATGACTCCTTCGATTTTGCCAAAACAAAATCGAGATCGAATTCTTGTAGGATGACAATCCACTTATTATACTTTCCCCCAATCATCCTTCTAGTGAGGACGAATTGAAATGGATTGACATGGGCAACCACCAAAGTCTGGCGAAGGAGAATATAGTGTCTCAATATTTGAACCGCATGAATGGTAGCTAAGGCAAGCTTCTCCACATGGGAATAATGGATCTCTACATCTATAAGGTTCCATCTTAGATAATATATGACATGCTCTTGGAGCTCCTCATCCTCTTGAACCAAAACCATACCAATCGTCTCCATGGACACGGCCACATAAAGTAGAAAGTCACGGCTATAGTCAAGTGGACTAATCACCGGGGCCGATGCTAAGGCTCACTTAAGCACATCAAAGGACTCCTGGGCTCACTCATCCCAACAAAAGGTAGTGTCCTTCTTCAAAAGACGCATAAAGCCTCCAGTCAAATTGGCAAAGTTCACGACAAATCTCTGTAAGAATTTTGCCATGCCTTGCAAACATTGAATATGTCTAATGTTTCTCAGGGGAGATAATTGAAGTATTGCCTCAACCTTCAAAGGGTCGACTCTTATACCCTCTTTAGAAACAATGAACCCTAATAAGCGACCAAACTTCAAGCAAAAGATGCACTTATGAGGATTTAACTTCACCAAGTAATGGCGGCACCTTTCAAACACTAATCTCAAATGGTAGGAATGACACATCCTCATACAAGAATGAGCAGCAAGGTCATCCAAAAATACTTCAATAATCGATTTGAGATCATGGAAGATCAAGGTCATAGCCCACTAAAAAATGGCCCCAACGTTTTTAAGGCCGAAAGGCATCTTCCGATATGCAAAGGTACCCCAAGGACAAATAAAGGAAGCCTTATGTTGGTCCTCAGGTTTGATCTGTATCTGATTGTATCCAGAAAAGCCATCCATAAAGGAAAATACCTTTCTTCCTGCACACTCATCCAAAATCTGATCGATAAATGGTGTGGAAAAATTATCTTTAGGACTGGCACGATTCAAGTCACAGAATTCAGTGCATATGTGGATCATTCCCTGCTTCTTATCAACTGGAATGGGGTTTGAAACCCACTCCGTCAAGGGAACGGGATAGATAAAACCGACCTTCAATAGTTTTTCTATCTCAGCCTTAATCGTGGGTGATTTCCTAGGATTCACCGCACGCAAGCGTTGTCGAACAGGATTAGCATTGGGATAAGTTTTAATCTCATGTTCAACAATGCGAGGGTCGATACATGGCATTTCTTCATATGAACAAGCAAATACATCACGAAATTCTTTGAACAGCTTGGTATACTCTTGAATCTCAGCATGGGAACATTCTGCCCCAATATAGACATTCTCAATCTTTCCAGGATTGCGAGAGATATTGATAAGGATGGTAGGAGATATATTCATAATGTTTCCATCTTCATCAGAACAGGAGAGCTTAATGGAACTATGGTACTACCAATTCTCTCACTAAGAATCTCCCTATAGTCTTCACACTCCAAATGGTCAAGC
Source organism: Pseudotsuga menziesii (assembly GCA_001517045.1). Lineage (NCBI taxonomy): Eukaryota > Viridiplantae > Streptophyta > Pinopsida > Pinales > Pinaceae > Pseudotsuga > Pseudotsuga menziesii. The sequence goes on from LPNX010155879.1 coordinate 503,247, forward strand.
TTGGGAAGAAAATAAGATCTATGATGCAACTCTTCCCAAGGTGGCTCAACCCCAGACATGGCCTCAATAATAGCTTCATCTGAAGGAAAAACACTATCAAGGCAATCATGTGTGTGAGAAGACTGAACTGCCCATGCAAGCAATACATACGGGTCCTCCTCCTCCATCCGTGAAGAGGAAGGACTAGGCTCTACAACACGTCCAATATTAGCTTGATATGCTATCATCATTGCAGGCAATGGCACATCCATTTCGATGGGCTCACATGAAGGACTTGGTGTAGGAAGAATCCAAGGATCTTCCATATGGGTTGTGCGAAAAGACACTGATCTCACTGACGATGAAGGCTCATCGGCACTAGACCCTATCATAAGGATAGGTGTAGGACAACTAAAGATACCCATAAGAGATGGATACATGCCAACACCCACACTCCCAGTTGTCGGCTGAGAGTGCTGGACAATCAGGATAGAAGCTCCTGAAGATGCGGTAATGGGAGGATTCTTGAATGATGTTTGATCAATTGTAAATATCTTCCCATTAAACAGAAAGCAGACAACTTGAAATAGAGAAGAAGCTACGGCTTGCATATTGTACATCTAATTCCTTCCCAGCAACAAATTGTAGTCAAGGGGTGCATCAACCACCTCGACCTCTATTGCAATGGTCTTCCCTCCCAAACGGACCTTAAGAGAAGGAAGAATGTCGTGCGGTTGAAATGATCTACCATCAAAATCAGTCAACATGGTAGCAGATTTAGACAACTTGGGGGAAACCAAACCCTTCCAACATGCCAAAGACATCACAGAAGCAGCAGTGCCTTCGTCAATCACAGTGCATTTGACAGTCATGTTAAGACATTCTACATGAATCAAAAGAGACACATAGTAAGGCAAGCCAGGCTGTAGTCCCGCGGTTTTGAATTTGATGACAGAGGAAGAATTATCATCGTTAACACCAAGAGAAGAAAGCAAAGCTTTCCTTTGTGAAGGACAACTCTAAAGTACTTTGAGTGCAGACATCGCACAAGGAGTGTGGCCCAAATCCTCGATAACAAAATAGTTCTAGGTGGCTCAGGCATTAGAATTGTGTCCTGAATGCTTAAGGACTCCCTTAGGAATGCAAGGAGCAACTTCAGATTTATCCATAGGTTTTTCAATACACAAAGGACTCTCAGGTGGAGCAGGTTCCTTTCCAAGGTCTGGTTGTGACGAACCATAGTCCTTCGCACGAGTCACAACCTTAGCAGCACACACCATATTGATGCAACCATGACCACTACAAGCTTCTGGCAGTTCTTGATCCCCACCAGACTGATCATGGGTCCTCGAGTTCATGTTTTGATTATGAGGTAAAGGGTTGGTTAGCACAGCTGGGCCCTACACTATGAATGTCGAGGCTTCTTCTATCCGAGGGCACAAGTGAGTGAGGTGGGCATCCTTACAAAACTTGCAAGGAAACTTAACCTTATGTTTAGGCTTCTTGTCCCCCCCAACATTTCAGGCGTTCTTGTCATTAGAATTGGCATTTTCATTCTTAATCCCACCCTTACGATTGTTTTTACCCTTCTTCTTATTCCTTCTGGGTTGCTGGTTGTTAAATTTTCATATGCTAAGCTAGATCATTAGTATTTCATTTTGATTTCATAACAAAAGCATATAAACAGGATCACTGAAATATAGATAAGCACAACCATACAAAAGAGAACACAAAGATTTATCCTGGGAAAACCCTAAAGGGAAAAACCCAGCAAAAGCTTCCTCAATATAGATGCCCCAAAAGATGAAAGATAAAACCAACAAGGAGATCAAAGCCTGATCCTCCTCCTTCTCCTGCTACTCTTCTCTTCCCCAATAATGCGCTACACAAGTGAGAGTGTGTGTTCCAAATAAGGAGCACTACACATCTATTTATATTCATCCGTTAACTTAAGTTAACTCATCTGTCATGTAGGCTCGAGTTAATCATGTAGGCTCGAGTTACACATGTAGGCTCAAGTAACCACACTGGGGTGCTAATGACCCACCTTTACAATTGGAGGGGGCTGCCTCATGACTCTTATTAGTTCTTCCGATGAAGAGCATCGAGGTACAAAATAATACAAGTGGTTCTCCCAATAGGACCATCAGGGACCAAAAAGAAATACACATAGAATATTCTTCAAAGTTACAATATTTCAACACTCCCCCTTAACGAGAAGATTATTCTATAACAACATCAACAACAACAATAATAGGAGAGAGATAGAGGACATCATCAGGGTGATACATCTATAAATCATTGGAAGCTTTTCAACATCATGTAGTCTTCATCTTCAATCTTTAGTCTTCAGCATCATCAATATTTTGACCGCTTCGATCAGCAACATCTTTAGCATCTTGACTCTTCAATCAGCAGCAACATCTTCAGCACTTTGACCTTTCAATCAGCAACATCTTTAGCACTTTGACCTTTCGATCAGCAACATCATCTTCAGCACTTTGACCTTTCGATTAGCAACATCATCTTCAACACTTTGACCTTTCGATCAGCAACATCTTCTTCAGCACTTTGACCTTTTGATCAGCAACAACATCATCATCATACTCTGATCTTTCGATCAGAAACATCATCAAAACATCAACATCATCATCATCAAAATATCATCATCATCATACTCTGATCTTTCAATCAAAATCATCATTATCATCAGCCTCTGATCTTTCAATCAGAAACATCATCAACCGAACATCATCATACTCTAACATCAACTCATCATCATATTCTGATCTTTCGATCAGTACGTCATCATCATCATACTTTGATAATACAGCATCATCATCATCAGGATCTCATCATCATCACATTATGATCTTTCGATCAGAAACATCATCATCATCATCGCATTCTGATCTTTCGATAAGAAAACATCATCATCATCGGCAACATCATAATCATAAGCAACTTCTGATCTTCCGATCAAAAAACATCATCATCATCATATTCTGATCTATCGATCAGAGAACATCATCATCAGCAACTTCTGATCTTTCAATCAGAGAAACATCATCATCATCATATACTGATCTTTCGATCAAAGAACATCAACATTGTCAGCAACAGCATCATCATCATATCCTAATATTTCAATCAAAGAACATCATCATCGTCAACAACTTCTGATCTTTCAATCAGAGAAACATCATCATCATCATATTCTGATCTTTCAATCAGAGAACATCATCAGCAGCAACAACAGCATCATCATCATATTCTGATCTTTTAATCAAAGAACATCATCATCATTAGCAACTTCTGATCTTTCGATCAGAGAACATCATCAGCAGCAGCAACATCTAATCTTTCGATCAGAAACATCATCATCATCATCACACTCTGATTTTTTGATCAGGAAACATCATCATCATCATACTCTGATCTTTCAATCAGAAAACATCATCAGCAGCAGTAGCAGCAGCCTGCAAACCACAGTACAAAGACAAAGAAGTCTTTGGATATCTTTTGTACTTAAAGTCCAAGGATGATGCAATCCTATCACATTCTCGACAACCGAGGTCACCGGATCCATTTGGAACTGAGGTTCAAGGATGATACAATCCTACCACCTTCTCAATGACTGAAGTTCACTGGATCTATTCTGAACCGAAGTTCAAGGATGATACAATCCTACCACATTCTCGATGATCGAAGTTACACCGAATCCGTTATGAACTGAAGTTCAAGGATGATACAATCCTGCCACATTCTCGATGACCAAAGTTACACCGGATCCGTTCTGAACCGAAGTTCAAGGATGATACAATCCTGCCACATTCTCGATGATCGAAGTTACACCGGATCCGTTCTGAACTGAAGTTCAAGGATGATACAATCCTGCCCCATTCTCGATGACTGAAGTTACACCGGATCCGTTCTGAACCGAAGTTCAAGGATGATACAATCCTGCCACATTCTCGATGACCGAAGTTACACTGGATCCATTCTGAACCGAAGTTCAAGGATGATACAATCCTTCCACATTCTCAATGACCAAAGTTACACCGGATCCGTTCTAAACCTAAGTTCAAGGATGATTTAATCCTGCCACATTCTCGATGATCGAAGTTACACCGGATCCGTTCTGAACTGAAGTTCAAGGATGATACAATCCTGCCACATTCTCTATGACTAAAGTTACACTGGATCCATTCTGAACCGAAGTTCAAGGATGATACAATCCTGCCACATTCTCGATGACCAAAGTTACACCGGATCCGTTCTGAACCAAAGTTCAAGGATGATACAATCCTGCCACATTCTCAATAACCGAAGTTACACCAGATCCATTCTGAACCGAAGTTCAAGGATGATACAATCCTACCACATTCTTGATGACCGAAGTTACATCGGATCTGTTCTGAACCGAAGTTCAAGGATGATACAATCCTACTACATTATCGATGACCGAAGTCACCGGATCACTTCTGGACATATGTCCCGGGATGATACAATCCCTCTTCATTCTCGAAGGCCAAGGTCTCCAGATCACTTCTGGACATATGTCCCAAGATGATACAATCCTTCTTCATTCTCAAATACCGAGGTCTCCAGATCACTTTAGGGCAAGCGCCCAAGGATGACACAATCCCACTGCAGCATCACTACTCCCCCTTTTGAGGAAGGTCTTTCCGAACCACACCAAGCTTGTCCCCAAAGTGTTCGAACTTTACCCGAGATAGAGGCTTTGTCAGCGCATCATCATCTAAACCATCTTCATCTACATCTTCAGTATGTGAATACTGAACTATCACCATCTGTATCTCCAGTATGTGAATACTGAAAGCATCATCATATATATATTCAGTATAGAAATACAGAGTTACCATCATCTGCATCTACAGTATGTAAATACTGAAACATCATCTATATCTTCAGTATGGGAATACTGAAACATCATCATCTACATCTTTATCTTGTATGTAGAAATATCGGATTTCTATGTGTTACGACAGAACACAGGGTTCTTTGTTATCACAACTCTCATTATCACATAGAATCAATGTAGTATCCATCTTCAGGTCAAGGAGACCTGATATCAGCTTCTGAATCCATATGGCTTCACAACTTAGCAGAGCAATTTGCTATGTATTCTGCTTTTGTCGTTCTAAGAGAAACACTAGACTGTTTCCTACTAAACCATGAACTTATAGCAGACCCCAAACAAAAGCATCTACTTGATGTGCTTTTCCTTTCTGAGATACTTCCAACCCAATCTGCATCTGTATAGCCATACAATCTGTAGTGATGGATACCATCATAGTATAGACCAAGGTCTATAGTCCCTTTCAGATATCTCATCACATGTTTTGCAGCTACTAGGTGAACCCGTCTTTGAACAAGATATTGACTTAAGGTGTTCATAGCAAAACAAATGTCTGGTCTGGTATTTGTTAAGTACGTCAATGACCCAATGATCTGTCTGTAATGAGTTGCATCCACTAACTTTGATGAGTCATCAGCTAACAGCTTTAGGTTGGAGTCCATGGGTGTGGCCATGGCTTTGCATTCCAACATATTGAATCTCTTCAATATCTCTACTGCATACTTTCCCTGGTTGAGAAAGATTCCTTCTGAACTTTGTCATACTTCCAGACCTAGGCAATAGTGTATTAACCCAAGGTCTTTCATCTCAAATTGTTTTGCTAGTTTCTTCTTGCTTTCCATGATCTGTTTCTTATTCCTTGTCAAGAACAAGTCATCCACATATAATAATAGGATGACAGGTTCATCTTCTACAACCTTGAGATAAAGGTTAGGATCAGCTTTACTCTTGGTAAAGCCCATAATTGACAGGAAACTGTCTATCCTTCCATACCAAGCTCTGGGATCTTGCATCATGCCATAGAGGGCCTTCTTCAACTTACATATATGAGTCCATCTGTCTTCAACTTCAAATCCTTTCGATTTAAAACTCTTCCGCAATCATACCATTAAGGAAGGATTGTCTTTACTTCATCATGAAAACAACTACCATCATAGTTCTGAAGGAAGTATACCTTGCTTCCTGGAGTAATTGTCTCTTCAGAATTAATTCCTTCTTTCTTATAGAAACCTCTAGCCACAAGTCTTTCCTTACTTCTATCAGCGACATATTTTATTTTTCAAATCCATTTGTAAGATACCACATTCTTACTTTCTGGTTTGAGTACTATATCCCAAACATCATTCTAGTATACTTTCATCATAACATCCTCCATGAGTTCATCTTGTCAGATCACCAACATATCCTAGTCTTCTGCATTCAACTTTGAAGGTTGGAGCCCACTTTACTCTTGGTAAAGTCTCAATCCATCAAGAAGCTATACATCATGTCGTACCATGATATATTCTGTAGTCACTCCCCCTGAAGTGGAGTATTATCTTCCTTCTTCATTCTATACAGGTGGTTATATGCTTGATATATACTGGTCAATAGAGTATGTCATGTCATAGTCTATTCTTTTTTAGGCAAATCACGAACCTTGCTTTGTACACTTGTTATTGTAGATCCATATGGAGGATACTACATACTTTCCTTTATGTCTCAAAATCATATCGTATACATCATTCCTCATGATCAACTGTTATTCTTTGATCATAGCTTCTTTCATAGCATTCTTTTCTTCATCTTGAGTTATCTCTCATACCCATGGTGGTCTTCATCCTTCGAGGTGGACCTACCGCTCTCTGAAGCTCTTTCTTCCGTCATGGTGTCTCTGACCCTGGGAGCTTCAGATTCATGTTTATTGAATTGTCATCACTTGTTCTTCAGAACAAGTCTCATCCTTATTTTCTTGTAGGAGGTTGTGCAAGACCTTTCCTACAATTCAAATGCACTAGTTGCATGGTTAGAACTATTTCATAAAACATATGCATAACTACAAATTCTTATGCATCATGCAACTGTTTAGCCAATACAACATTCATCCATATCTCACAGAAACTTTCTAGATGCCTTCCATCTCTACCATGACATCATTGAGATTGTGCACTAATCCAATATGTCAGCAAAGAGGTTTGATAAGTAGCAATGGAGAGTTGTATAGCACCATGAGCTACTTACCCATCACATGCATATTAGTAGTATACAGTCATTAATGCAAACAATCTATCATGCATAACACATCAACGGAATATAATCAAATGTATAACAAAACAATATCATGAAATGACAATTGAATACTTATCTTTTATTTGTTTTGTAGGTAGATTCCTTCATGATCATTCTCCTTCATCATCTTCTTCATTCATGAAATCATCATTTCTTATCCAAATGATAAGATGGATAAGAGGTTCGTCAAGAATTGAGTTCTTCATATTCCTCATCGCTTGAGGGATCTTCTTTGAATGGTGAGAGCTTGATCTTCAATTTGCTCCCATCTTTCTTCTTCTCTTCTTATGAGACGAGATTCTTCTTCTTCCCAAAGTCAACTGAAAGTAATCACTTCCTTCTAGCACACATTCCTCGCATGAATGAATCCCATGATCATGGGAGGCCATTCAAGGTGGCTATCACCACTTCTGCATTCTCTACTTCTTTTTCTACCACTTCAAGATGTTAGCATTCTGGATCTTCACATTCTTCAACTGTTTTCTCAAATCCATCTTCTGAATTATGTTCTTATCTTCAAATATCTTTATCAAGGAATCAAAAATATTCAGTGTCTTTAGGGAATACACTTGTGGTACGAGTTGATCCGTGATTGAATCAACAGTGATCTTCTTGGCCTTAATCAAGTTCTTCTTATGTAAGGCTTTGAGCCTCGTCTCCCTCTAGAACTAGAGCCTCTCTACTCATGTAGGTGTCCAATTCATTTTCCTAAGAGAGATCAAATACTTCCATGCATGGAAGTTGTCAACTTCACCAAGCTTATCATCAATCTAATGTGATAGATCACTTTGAAATGAGAACCTCAAATGCAAATAGCAAAAGATTATATCTTACCAATTTGAGGTGTCCGTCATGCTTTCGGAGCTGGCTGATCTAGGGTTTGTCAGAGAAAACCTAAATTTAAAAACTTGGAATCTTTCAGATTTGATTAGATATAAATATATATATATATTCAAATGGAGCTTTCCAATGTACTCCTTTTCTGAAAACAGTGGAGGAAATCTCCCGAAATAGGAAGCCCTAGTTTTCCAATTTCTTCTCCAAAAATTCCTGTCATTGTTTCTATGATATCACTGAAATTACTACTCCTATGTGTCTGAAATTTCTCATTCAGGTAACCACGCATGTTCCTGATCCAACACCATATGTTTCATCAGAATTGGTTTCACCAATTTGGATTTATGATCCTTTTCCCAATGTGAGCTATTACAGGACTGTTCAGAACAGCAAAGTTGTATGGACTACCACGTGTCATTGTTTCATCTTCTGGTTCTGAAATTTGGACCATAGAAAGTAAAGTCCGTGATATTTCTGGATCATCTTTAGAAATTCCATTTGGATCTTTGTAGTCCAATCTATAGAAATTATCCCCAGGTGTCCTGTTTATGGATGAATTTTGGAAGAGGATAGAACCCTAACTTAGAGGGATCATATCTCCAAGAATATAGGGAATATGAGGCTGAATTTTGGACACAGTGTACATCAGGATTTTATCTTCATCCTTTGCAATTTTCATCACCTAAGCCTTCGCCAATATTGAAATATAGCGAAAGTACCAAAACGTAGCAGTTTTAGTATTTAGGGTTTTTCTAGCTCGGGGTCAAACTAGGGTTTGACTTTCCTGGAGTTTCACCCAACCAAAAATCTTGATCCAGGTCTCTAAAATTAGATTTTGATGAGGAGATAAATCCTATGGTGGGCTCACTCAAAAATTCCTCTTCTACAAGAAGCCCTAATTTCCTGCACCAAAAACTGAAAATGCTCAGAATCGAATTCCGCTTCGACAGAAAGATGCGCCCTTCAATGGAGAGTTATCCTAGCCTTCTTTTGCTGATCGATTGTGGAGAGAGAACCAAAAAGTAAGAAGCCCTAGCTTCTATAGCTACATAATGTCTTCTTTCAGGGTGGCTCTGATACCATGTTAAATTTTCATATGCTAAGCTAGATCATTAGTATTTTATTTCGATTTCATAACAAAAGCATATAAACAGGATCACTGAAAGATAAACAAGCACAACCATACAAAAGAGAACACAAATATTTATCCTGGGAAAACCCTAAAGGGAAAAACCCAGCAAAATATTTCTCAATATAGATACCCCAAAAGATAAAACATAAAACCAACAAGGAGATCAAAGCCTGATCCTCCTCCTTCTCCTGCTACTCTTCTCTTCTCCAATAATGCGCTACACAAGTGAGAGTGTGTGTTCCAAATGAGGAGCACTCCACCTCTATTTATATTCATCCGTTCACTTAAGTTAACTCATCTGTCATGTAAGCTCGAGTTAATCATGTAGGCTCGAGTTACACATGTAGGCTCAAGTAACCACACTGGGGTGCTAATGACCCACCTTTACAATTAGAGGGGACTGGCTCATGACTCTTATTAGTTCTTCTGATTAGGAGCATCGGGGTACAAAGTAATACAAGTGGTTCTCCCGGTAGGACCATCGGGGACCACAAAGAAATACATATAGAATATTCTTTGAAGTTACAATATTTCAACACTGGTTACCCTTCTGGTCCGATGATTGCACTGCAAGCACACTCACCATTTGGGTGGGTTGAGACGAAGCCGTGGCTTGTCCCAAGGTAGATTGGTTGATAGATAATTTATTGACCTTTTTCACAACCGAATCCGCAGGTTTCGTACTTGTACAACCAACAATGCCATCGGCATGTGGTCCAGGTTTGACCTTAGGGTTGAAACTAGAACGTCGAGCATTAGGAATGATCTCATATAACAAACCGGATTGAGCATAAATCAAGTCCAATTCCTGTGCCCTAAAAATGGCTTGTTCCTTGTTCTAAACTCTAGATGTAGAAAAATCCTTCGCTATATAAGGTAGTAATGATTTAAGGAACCACTCGAGGGGAAACTCCGGCGGTTTGGAGGCTTTAATCAATCTCTTCCGTCTATGCCACTCTTGGATATGGTCTGAGATATGCGTGGCTTTATCTTGCCGAAATGTCGACAAGAGTTCAGTACCAACGTCGTAACACACTGATAGCTGGAAGTGGTTGAGAAAGTCATATCTAGGTCATCGAACAAAGTGAATGCCCCCCTAGGTAGCTCTATGTACCATTTCATGGTAGGCCCAATGAGGGTGCGTTGAAATAGCCTTAAACGGATCAAATCTTCATGTAAGGAGTTAGAAGAGCACCATAGGTGAAATGTAGTAACATGTTCACTCGGATCTTCTCCTGGTTTTCCCTCGAACTTGGGAATGTCTGAGGGAAGCTTTGTAGGGACAGTTGGCCAAGCCGGGTCATAAGATACTGGATCGTTCGTGAGTCTCGACAAGTCAGGCATATTTAACGTTGCGAGGAAAGGGAGCCTAGGTTGAGCAGGTCTATGAGGCACTCCCTGATAATGTTGGTTCACATAAGACTGATGACTGTAACCACCATGGCCATGGCCATAGTATCCTCCTCCCGTTTGACCCGTGCAGGGTGGCATGGAAGCACCATAATGTGTTGTACCTTGACTATGTGGGGGTACAAAGCCATAATTCGGAGAGTAAGCGGGTTGTTGATACCCGTACCCATAAGGTGAATAACTATGTGCATATTGCAGTCCATAATATGGTCCATAAGAAGTCCCATGAGAAACTCCATAAGTAGGAATAGACGTTCCGAAAATAGCAATATGACCTTCAGAAGTAGGAATATGACCTCCCGATACAACAGGAGGTACTTGACTCTAAAACACAATGACGCGAGTAGCAGCAGTACACACATGGCTCGTAGCAACATTCTGGCTCGAAGGACCACATGAATGTGGGGGAGGAATAGCATTCGAATAACTAGGAATAGAGGACGAAGGGACATGTGAAATCACATAAGTGGTATTCCCTATAGTCACTCGTCCTGGTTCTGGTATCCGAATAGGACTACTAACACTAGGTCTAGGTCGAACATGAGATGTGACCTCCACCGCCGGGATTGAAGGTGTAATGTGACTCATGCTCCCAAATCTCTCCGCATGGAAAGGAATGGGAATGCCCCCAGGCATAGTGCTAGGATCAAATTCTGACTCGACATGAAATGTCGAATCATGTGCGGGGATGCCAGACATGCCATAACTAACATAACTAGCGCTTATCAATTCATGATGAGCCTCGTCGCTCGGCATCCAATACCGGTGACCTGTGAATGAGGGATCATACCTAGAGTGTGTAGGTATATCATGTGAAGGATCAAACCTAGAATGTGTAGGTATATCTAGTGAAGAGTCATATATAGGTGTAGGGTCCTCTTCCCCAACATCTTGAGGTGGAGAAGACAACTTAGAAATTTCATCTTCATGATCTCCCATCGTGTGTGAATCAATGTGAGAAGTAGTCCGCCTGGACCGTCTTTTTCTCTCTCCCAAAGGAGGAGGACATGTATAAGGTGGAAGTCCTGCTAAATGACGAGAACAGCGAGGTGTCGCACCCGAATCCACAATGACTCAAAAAATGAAAAAGACTCTCTAATTACACAAACCCTAAGCAAGCTAACGTGCACAGAGCATACACCAATATAATCTAAAGCCAATCATAAGCAAACAAGGGTAGGATATGTGAGCTCTCGAATGAAGCAAGTATGTCTCACCTAGGAGAGGCTTGAGACTCCCATACACAACAAGCAGAGGTTCATAACCAATTATTTTGGCCCTCAGCTTCAATGCATATAGCAACTGTGCTGTCCGACCCCAACCTGGCTGAGACACCTGCAGAATAACCCCTAGAAAGTACCCCCTCGATAACCTAGGTAAGGCAACTAAGGTCGCCTCAATATAATCAATGCTCAGGCGAATAGTCGTAGGCAGAATTGACCATATGGGCAGGGTAGCAAAGCCCAAAACTCTCAAAAGAGCCACCAGATATGAATACAATCCTAGAAATATCTCCAGTGCTACTTAGTTATGACTAGGGGTCATCACAATCAATAACCGCTCACACTGCCTCATGCTTAACTCCCTTGTAAGCGGAGGATCCTGAGAAACACTAATTATACCAAGGAATTTCACACTCTCACCTGGACAGACACATACATGTTGTTGTTTAGTGGTCTTGGAGAATTTACTCACAATGAACTATTCCAAGACCCTAAAACCTAATCTTGTTGGTGTACCCTATCAAAGAAAATAGTGTAATCCATTTTAATTAAGCGTTGATTTTATTTGGCTTTATTACTCAAAAAAGGTAGATGACTGTGCAACCAATGGTGTTATGATGCAACATGAAGTAAAATACACACCTAATAATCAATGCAAATGCATTGTGTCAAATGAAAAACAGGGCATGCTACTACGTGAAATGCAAAATTCTCTTCAAATTCCAAATGCAGTTGTTCCTATATGAAGGCCTAACTAATACTTCCCTAAGCAAAACTAGTGCAAGTACCATGCAAAGTGCAAAGTGCAATGCATAATGACACAAAGAAGCAAATATTTTTGGATTTTTTGAATAAAAATGAGATACTAAAGCAAAAGAATGATTCTACCACCCCCAGACTTTGCAAGCACAATCAAACAACACTCACGCAAAGTACTAAGGTAAAATAAATCTAATACACTAATCTCAAAACAAAAAATCGAAAATGCAATGACAAGAACATTCTTAAAAAAGAAATTTACCCCAAAAAAGGTGTCTCTGGTTAGAAACAGAGGTGTATACAGACCCTAGCAGTATCAAAGGAGACTCATCAATCATCAAAATTCACCCAGCAACAATCAATCTTCCTCTAAAAGGAAAAACTAAGGGCATACACGACTGTAAACCCGCGTATGTACGCGGATATAGCAGTCAAATCCACGTGTATACACGAATGTGAGTTAAAAACTCACGTATAGGAAGAGAAATGTATAAAAATGAAGGCAAACAGACAATACTAAGACAAAATTCACACCAATCAGACACTACCAGGCAAACATGCCCCCATACCCGACTGAGAAACAAAGAAATAAGAGCAATTCAAGAACATTGAATGCCGATAAAAACCCCCAAAGGAAAACTACTAGGAACTCCCCAGCAGAGTCGCCAATTCTGTTACGGAGAGAAATTCCTATGGCTTGGGGTACCACAACAGACAACTTAACTCCATAAATCAATCATTTCCTATATGCAAGAGAAACCAAACAACTAACACTAAAGGATCTCGATTCGTACCTTATTCTGGATGGTTGATGTAGATCCCTGTTGAGCTTTCCAACTCCAGCTTGAATTAATAAATTGCTTCCTCAATATTCAATAAACAAGACAAGCATGCTATATATAATTGTGTTATATCTACTCTAGAATATATAATCAATAACATATAAGCATTTGAAATCATCCATGGATAAAAAATTCATTCAAATACACATTATTGGATAGGAAAAGATATTTCTATTAATATAAAACAGAGATTACAATAGAGACAACCTATGCTGACACGTCTGCGAATCGGAGAAACTGAATCCCCCACTTGGGCCTCCACCACCTCAATCCTCCATTTCTCCATAGCAAGCTCACAAGCAAAAGGAAAGCTTGGGAAGAACACAAAAGTGCTCCAAGGGACAAAGGGATGTAGAATCAAGCACAAGTTCTGGCAACAATGGACTATAGTTTCTCTTGCTCTCAATTCCTCCTCCCTTCAATGTATCCAAAGGGTTCCTTATATAGCTCTTCAATGGGGTAATGAAAGGTCGAATCCAAGTGATCTCAAGGCATATGGAAGGCCAGGAGACAAGTGAGTTGGATCCACAACAAGGAAAACTCCAAAAGAATTTGGCCTTTTGCACACATCCCGATGTACGCGGTTTTAGGGGTCAAACCCGCATATATATGCGATAAAGGGTTTAAAAGTTGTGTATGGAAACTTTTGCATGTTTTTAGGGATGATCTTGGAAACATCAAAGGAACAAAAATGGTCCATGGGGTCTAAGGAGTCTGCAGAAGGATAGGGAAGGCCATAAAAGTGTGATTCACCATGTGTGGTAAAATCAGCTATAACATGTGGATTCTTCGTCGGCACTTGAAATTTGTGAAGATGCTCAAGATCCAATAGATGATCAAGTCGACATTCAACAATCTCATGTTGAACATCTTTCTCGGGATGTCCACCCAAATATATATTTCCATGCATTAGACAAAGTCACCACCCCACAATCCATGCGAGTCAAGACTCTTCTTTAAGAAGCTCCTTTTTACAATACTCATTGATTATGGTAGCACTCATAACTTCATTGACCCTTGGATCGCCAAACAAGTTGATTGTTTTGTCCATCCTTGCTCTAGCTTTAAAGTCATGATTGTCAATGGGGGCACCTTACCTTGCAATGGGAAGTGTCATAGTGTGTGTATCTCTATTGGATATTATGACTTATGCACCGACATGTTTGCCTTTCCCTTAGGCGAATATGATGTGGTTTTGGGTGCTTAATGGTTACACACACTTGGACCCATCTTATGTGATTTCTCTGAACTTTGGATGCAGTTTTCAATCAATCGGAAAAAAAAACACACATTGAAGGGCTTATAACCCAGGTCTCTTAATGTCATCCGTTCACATCGCATGTAAAAGATCCTTAAGAAGAATTCACATGGTGTCATCGCTTAACTCTATTCCATTTAGATGCAACCATCAATGGTTTCTAATACTCCCTTGTATATACAAACATTTTTGGGTAAGGAAAATTATGTGGTGGATGTTATTTCTCGCACATTTAATGACCATGTTTCTCTTTCACCTATTTCTATGCCTACTCCAAATTGGTTGCAATATGTTCATGAAGGCTATACCAATGACTCTTCATTATTTGAAATAATCCAATTGTTAGCCAATAACCCTTATGTTGTACCGCATTACTCTTGGGATGGTGTTTCTCTAAGATACAAGGGTCTCCTGGTGCCTCCCCAAACCACAGATCTTCAACAAGTTGTTTTCTATGAACTCCATGCTTCTCCATCGGTAGGGAACTTTGGGTTCCTCAAAAAATATGTGCAAGCACGACGTAACTTCTTTTGGAAGGGAATGAAAAGGGAAATTCAACAAATGGTGGTTGAACGTGATACCTTCTAGTGACACAAGGGTGAAATGACACTCCTTCAAGGATTGCTCGAATCCTTTCCCATCCCTACATGGATTTGGACAGATATTTTGGTGGATTTTATTGAAGGGATCCGTCAATATGGAGGGAAGACAATGATATTGGTTGTGGTTAATTGCCTATCCAAATATAGTCATTTTGTGCCCTCAACCATCCATATACAACCTCCTTAGTTGCACAAATTTTCATGGACTAGATATTTCATCTTCATGGAATCCCTTCTTCCATTGTCTCAGATCACAATTCAAATTTCATAAGTCGTTTTTGGATAGAACTATTTCACCACACTAGCACCAAACTGAATACGAGTTTGAGGTATCACTCACAAATAGATGGTCAAACTAAATTTACCAACAAATGTTTGGAAACTTATCTTCATTGCTTCACCTATGAACAACAACATCAGTGGGAAAAGTGGCTCCCTCTCGCTGAATGGTGGTACAATACCTCCTACCACACTTCATCTAAAATGACTCCATATGAAGTAGTATATGGTTAGGCACCACCAGTTCTCCTTCCATACACCCTCAACAGTTCAGGAAGTTGACACGGTTCTTCGAAACCAAGATCATATTCTTCACATTTTGAAGGACAATCTTCACATGGCAAGAAACCGAATGAAACAAAAAGTTGGTCAACACAATTCTGAGCGTACTTTTCAAGTTGATGATATGTTTTTTCTTCGTCTATAGCCTTACAAGCAACCCTCCCTACAACTAAAAGGGCGTCATAAGTTGGCTTCAAAGTTCTATGAGCCATATAAGTTTCTTTAGAAGATTAGCTCAGTTGCTTATAAATTGGAATTTCCTCCTTCTTCTCGTGTTCACCCAGTATTTCATGTCTCTTTTCTTAAGAAAGTTATTGGCACCAACATCAGAGAAAAAATTGTTTTACCAAAACTAGATAATGAAGGATCCATCATTTTAGAGTTGTAAGCCATCCTCAATAGGTTCACTTGTCAGCTTCGCTCTTGATCCATCACAGAGGTATTAATTTAGTGGCACGACATGCAACCACAGGATGCTACATGGGAACCACTTCTTGAGGTTCAACAACAATTTCCACATCTAAAGCTTTGAGGACAAAGCTTTTCTAAGAGAGAGGGGATGTTAGGAACCCATGTCAACCCTTCTCTTTGCTTTGTGAGTATATTGTTATTTGATGCATATGATTTGTAAGTCGTCTCGTGAGTATATTGTATTATCCCACATTCATGGGAGTAATAGTTCCTTAGATTAGACTTAATACATAAGTATGTTTTGAGGCCAATGATGGCATCCAATATTTATTTGTATTGAGATTGCTCAAAAGAGTTTACCTCACCCTTTACACCCTCTCCCACTTCCCCTCACCTCTCTCCCCTTCCCCACTCCACGTAACATTACTGCTGATGTATGCACTCACACTTTCACATATCTACTGTGTTGCAATCCATGCACTTAGTCTTCTAAGGTTGGATCCATAACTACTCTTCTACAAAGAGTGTTCAATATCGAGTGAGGCTTTTATTGCAACATCATAAAACTATGTAAACTTCTAAAAAGGTAAAGCTCATCTATTGGGAAAGTGTCATTTTGTGTGGGATTTTGATATTCCAATGCTCAGATTCATGTGAAATTGACTAATGAACCTAGTAGTGTTTTGCAAGAACAAACAAATATGCGAGAACACTATATGATATACGTATAAATCTTCCTCTCAAGGACTATAAATAAGATTGACAATTTCTTTCACAATAATCTAGTTCACATCATAAAAAGTATCATATAATTATCGCTTCTCTCGAATTCCTTATTTTATCATGACAACTAAGAAGAAGTCACGTAACATGGGTGGCTCAGTCATCCATGATTGCATTTTTACGTGCATAAGAGTATTCCTCCAGTGATAATCTTCGGCTGCAACACCGTCACTCAATGGATCACATCTTGTACTTCGTATCTCACCAAGGGAACGCTAGTTCCATGGGAAGACGACTCTTGTTTCCAAGGCGTTCAGAGAATCTATGGCAACACCACCACTACATATGAAATACGACATATTTGCACCTATCTCAAGAAAAAATACATTAATTACAATCTCAACCAAAGCAGGTAAGAGAGAGGTGGTAACGGGAAGAGGGGGTGGGAAGGAGGGGCATGATTATGAGAATCATGTTGCTCCTTCATCATCTCTTATCCACTTTTTTTATCAAAGGTATTTTTTTTTCAATATTTTTAGTTTACACTATTTTCTTAAAATTTCTATTTACAAAGTGTTTTGTTTTTTTCTTCAACATTTTTAGTTTTTACTAGCTCTTTTAAGTTTTAATGTGTTTTTTAATGTTTATCTATTATTTCTCGTGTATATTTTGTTTTGTTTTTTCAAAGTTTTCTCATGATATGTATGATTTATATATATATTTGATATTTTTTTTAAAGTTTGATTAATTTTTTATCTGTTTATTTTTTGTTTAAAAGAAAGTGTTTTATTAAGCAAATGTAACCCGAAAAAGAAAAGGGGTGTTATTGGTAGCACTTCTTTTCGAGTCATGGGATAATTTTTTCCTTTTCTTTGTAATGATGTTGACTGTTAAAGAAATGCCATTACAAAGTTTTAATTTTAGGGGTTGATTGGAGTGGTACCATGTTGCACCTCTTGGGGTTACCAAAAAGGTTGTAATTTTGGTCTTGGGAAAAAAATGTGGTGCTACTGCACCACCTAGAGTTACTAAAAAGTTGTAATTTTAACCTCAACAAAAAAAGTGGTGCCACGAGTAGCACCACTTTTTGAATTGGGGTTTTTCAAGTGTTTTTACATAAAATTATGAGTTTTTATGGTTAGAGTTATCATTATTTATATATACTTCTCGTTCTACTGTATTATGTGTTGTTATGATTCCAACCTTCTTCGCACATCAAGGACTAGTTCACTTCAACAAGCCTCTAGAAACCCCAACAATCTCACCATTCTACTCCATGCGCACGCCAAAGGGACTTTTTCCTTTTCAGCGTTGTCAAGTAAAATATATCATCAATAAATTTACCCTTAATTGAATTGTCGGCCAAGGTTAGTAAACTTTGAGTTGCTAGACCGTTTGTGCTAGGTAATATGACCTAACTTAAGATCCTATGATAATTTAAGAAAAAAAATGATAAATTAAATTCTTACCGCTTCCAGCAAACTCGTAATCTATGCTATGCTATCTTATTTCCTGATCAATAAATACAAAAGAAAGAAAGTATATATATAGTCTACTTTACAGAAAATAATTCAATCCTCTACTATGTGACATCAAAGATCAAAGAGAATATTTCAAAACCAAGTTTAACTATTTTCTAATAAGATTACTCTCTTTTATAACCCTAGAAAACAAGACTGCTAGTGAACTAAAATAATCATTACTTTGCAATGACTTAAGATTCCAAAGTAAGCTACCTAACCAACGAAGAAATAAATCTAACTACCTTATGTTTTTCAATCCACACAGAATTAAAATTCTTTTAAGTATAGTAGAACAATTGTCAAAAAGTCTATAAAGGATAAATGAACTAACTACATGCAATCACCCTCAAGCTCTCAAAATGGGAATTAAATCAAGCCACACAAATCAACATAGAACCTCTCTATCATCACACATTCTTTTGGTAATCTTCTTACTGTCTAATTTAAATCAAGTGGAAATATTTCAATCAAGGAACATTAAATGAAATTTATAACATCGACTTCATACACACGACAAGATTTTCAATCTATCTAAACTCTCAATTAAACTCAAGTTGAGTACAAAAGACAATCCTCAAATGCCACAATATCAAACAATATCAAATTTGCTTTCTGGCCAGGATTCTCTACCCTGTGCAAACCATTTCTATAGCATGTCTCGGTTACTAAGAAAGCACTCTAAGTTGTTTTCTCTATCCTACTCATAGATCTAAAATTCCAAAATGAAATTAACTGGTTTTATAAGGAAAGCGGTCTAAATTCCAATGTAAAACCTTATATTAATGCAAACAAGTGTAAAGAACAAGTGACATGAAACCTACAACATTTCATCTCCAATTTGTTCAAATCCTTCGTGTTCTATTTTCGTTTCTAGAAATCCTATATAACAACAAAAAAAATCAGCAATAACGAGATGACACATAAAAAGGAACTCTTAGAGTAATCTTTGTAAATGAAGATATTCACAAGAAATGTACCAACACCATATAAAGGTGGGCCCCCCTCCAAACGCTACTCAGGCGATGAGTAAAAACTTAAAACAGAATTTAATTATCAGCTGAAAAATGAATCACATAATAGTTTTATCTCTATGTCTATCTGCTAAAACTGCTATAAATTATTTATAGGCTACAAGATATGGGTCGACCACTAAAAGGGCTGACCCTTCAAATAGTCATAACAACTAAAATATAACAGGCCCAATAGAGGCCTTTCTCTAAGCGAACACACTCTAAATTGAGGATATTCTCCAACATATCTGGCTATAATCTTTGTACCATTGATAACAAGGTTGCATCTCCTTGAGGGATTCGAATAACAACTATTTTAGTTGCCAATCTTCACGAGTATTATATGACCAAGTCATAAATACACCCAAATTTTAGATTTCCCTGATTTTAAACATTTGTCACTTTATTGAATGCTGCTAGATGAGGTATCGCATTGGGTGCAAGATTGGGTACCGAATTGAGTGCAAGACTAGGTATCGGATTAAGGAAAGAAATATGCAAGCTAACCAAAGAGCTAAACCCCAAGTAATTCATTATTATTTATAATATTTTAAACTTATGCTTAAAAATGAAAAAATAGAATGGAATAACGATAAGATTATACCTTGTTATGAACTTCATTAAATAGCCTTTAAATCCATGCAAATGATGTCTAAATAACAATACACAAAAGGAAATTCATATAAAATATTTAAGTTCTGGATCTAATGTATAGATAAAACATGGAAAAATAGAGGGCCATCATGTCCCCCACACCAAATATCTTGCATGTCCCAATGCAAGGAAACAAAAATGATATAAAAAGTTGATAACATGACCCACTAAGACCCCCGAAGCATTAACAAACACCTTTAACTATGGAGCAGAAGGAACTGGTTATGGTTGGGCGCTCTTTAGTTCTTCTAACTGTTGTTCATTTTTCTTTAACTAATTTATCGAACTCCTATTGGATCTTGTCATGTCATCAACTAACTTCTGCGATGAGTTAACTTTAGCTTTGAGAATCCCATTCTTCTTCTTAATATGTCAGGTAAGGAGAGCATACTCCTGAACTTCTCCTGTTAATTGAATATTCCTCTTTTGAAAGTAATCATTTGCTGACAGCTCAGAAGGAAAGATGGAAGAATTTTCAACTGAAGTTGTAGGAGTTGGTGTACTCAAAGGATCAAAAGCAGACTGCACAGGTAACGAAGACTCTATGGCAGAGTGTAACAGAGACAGAGGGGTCGAGGATACACGTTGTGATGCAGTGGATGGAGGAATTTAATTTTGGGATGGAGGAGAAAACGACGAAATATGAACAGGGGTGGAATTCAAGGAGGTTTTCACAATATATCCTTGGG
Organism: Pseudotsuga menziesii; assembly: GCA_001517045.1. Lineage (NCBI taxonomy): Eukaryota > Viridiplantae > Streptophyta > Pinopsida > Pinales > Pinaceae > Pseudotsuga > Pseudotsuga menziesii. Next base: position 524,010 of record LPNX010155879.1, read on the forward strand.
TCATAGTTTTGGTAGCCATGTTGCGAGTAAATTGACAAGCAAGTTGACTGTCAAATCCTTTTGACACCTTTACTCCCATTTGGTCTGGTTTGGTAGAGAAGGGAAGACTCCCTAATTGTAAATCAATTTTATGTTTCTTTTTAAGATCAACTTTCTTTTCCTATAACTAGGCCTTGGCTTTCCCTTTACGGTTATGGTTGTTAGCACGAGACCCTAGGATTTTATCTAAGTTATCATTTGAATGTACAGATCGTGACTGAATTGGTTGAACGAGGGCAAGAGGAATTTCAACTGAAAAAACGACATGTGGATTGGGAAGGATAAGGAGAAACTGCTCCCAACTCTGACTTTTCTTCTTCAACTCAGCCAAAATTACCATTTTGATAAGGTCATGATGATCGATACTACCGGTATGGTTTTAAGTGTTTTTCCTAACCTAAGAGGTCATCTTACTTAGGATTTTCCAGAACTAGAAAGGAAAATTGACAAGTTTCCTAAATTCAAAATGAGACAACAATCTAAAATGACAGGTTTTAAAGATAGAAAATATACCTTCACAAGTATTAAGCCTGTTAGCATTGTTTTTCGCTCCACGTAAGATGATCAAAAAGGTAATACATAGCAAGCCCAGCCTAAAAATGCATGAAAAAATCCAATCGAAGGGTGGCCAATAAATTGTGTTAAAGGGGATAGCATTTCTACGGTAGTGATCTAAAGACAAGCCATATCGACAAATGAAATGGTTTTCGCAAATACCATATGGGAAATCCAAATTGCCTTTGCATTTTTGCGAAACGACGTTAAATAGACCGCAAGTTTCGAGGGCCATGATTGACAAAAGACAGATAAATGGACAAGATTGATTTCATCGAATCAAAGTGCTTGCGAAAGTCTTGGTCCCCTGATCCGCGAAATGGTTTAAAAGGGAGGTAGCATTCAACAATGTAGATCTTTCCAAGGGAATATCTACGATGGACATTTTCTCCGCTAGTGGGACATGCACAAGATGAACCTTCTCTGGGATTCGCGAAAAATGGTACCTCTCTCACATGTGTACGGCTGGGAGCATGGAGGTTTCGAATCAAAATATCTAAAATGGTGGTGTTCATAAAAATGTCACCGAAAGGAAGATCAAGGACGAAAGGTACGGCTCCGCATATGATCTGCTCATTCTAAAAAGACCCTATCAATGCGATATTCCGAGATAGATGTGCAAACAGTCGAAGGTGATAGGTAATCAGATTCCTCGACACCATTGGAGTGTGCCTACGACAGAAAAGTTGGCTCCAAAATGTAGGTAACCATCCTGGACCTAAAGGTCACTACCTCAAATGTGCATAAATCTAGAAAATATCCCGAAAGATCGAATTGCAGAGGGATGGTAGGGCTTCCACATGAAGCTAGGAGACAAATATAAGAAAAGAATACTCTAATACCGTCATCAGGTGAGGGTAGAAAAATACAAATGTCTCTTCCATATGCTGAGAGCCGAATGGGAAAATAACGGGGACCGACGCCAAGGATCATTTCCATGGCCAGCGGAATAACATCGTAGCATAAAATCCAGTGTGACTGGGATCTCCACATAAATGTTGGATCCAAAAACCACGTGACCACTTGTGCTGTCAACATGCTACTCAATGCTGAAGTGTGTGGGGGTGTTGACAGGGTCATCATTATGTTTAGCTTTCTATCTCTATATAAAGCGCCATTTTCATAGCCATTAGGATACAGAGTCTCAGTGAACGTAGAATGAAAGTTGAGAAGGTCGAGTGTCATTCCACTGTAAATCCTGAAAGCCTTGAGGGAGGCCTTCGATGGTTTCTATTTTTGCGGAATTGGTTTGTCAGAGTGTTTTCTTGGTTGGTAAACCCTGGCCCAGAATCCAGTTGTTCTTAAGTTCCCATGCTAGGGGAATTCCAACCATCATGGTACAGACGTTCATTGTATTAGAAAATCCTTCCAATGTCATCAAGGTCATAACAAGGACATTCATCGCATTAGATGGACCTCCTGAGGCTGGTGAGGGAATTACTGACATAATAGAAGATTGCACCCCTCTAGAGAAAGTGTCTGGAATTTCCTATCCAATGGGCATCCCTCCAAAGCCTCTAGACGTAATAATTGTCCTTAAAGTCCCAACACATGGTGAGCATTGCTAGTGGCGACCCATTGGAGCGAATGCTCGTATGGGAGGAGTGGGAGTCCAAAGTCTTCATCACCAAATTTGTGAATTCCACATGCCAAATTTATCTGGGAGGGTGATGAAGTCGGGAGTGCGCCGCACCATGGGACATATAGAAGGATCCCCCTCCTAAGACGGGGCAAGCACAAGAACGACCAGCCTCCTCAAGGACCCGTCACTGTCAGAAGCAGTGTGGCCCTTCTTCAAATCCCCTCAAATAACAATGTTACCAGGACTGAAGGGTGCGAGGAGGAAGGGTGAGCATAGAAAGAACACAAACTTTCTTCCCTACAATAAGCCCATGCAAAAAGGTGCCTTTGAGCATAGAACGAACACAAATTGCCTGGGGAGACACGTTACAGACCCAAGAGGAGGACGAACGATCTAAGCCACGTCTACGACACGCCACTTGGGGATTCCCCGAAATGCTATTTTCAATATAGGCGAGCTTAGAAGCCAAAGACGTTGCGTTTTCATTACGACCTACATGCACGATTTGCTCCATGATGCTTTGTTTTATATATATGTAAATCATGGCAGAAAGGCCACGTCTTGGTCTATTATATTTTTTATCGTGATTGTAAATGACTTCTCACCCTGTTTCAAGATTAGTCTAGAAGGCCTAGAGCGCTATAAAGGGACTCCCCGCCGAGGGAGAAAGGGTTGGTTGGTTTTGAATTTGCAATACTATTGTGTTTATAATAATTTTTTAATTAATACAAGTACATAGCCAAATATTGGTTATTTGAATGAAAGAATTCCCATGTGTTTCTAAATTATAGTCTATGATTTTATTTTTCTCATGTGCATGTGCTTCCTGCTATCCTTTACATTATGTTTTTCTTAATATTGTAGGCTCAGTGTATAATGGTTAGGAATTCATACTCATATGCTCCCACCATTGTCTTCGATATCCACCAAACACTTCTTCCAAAACTCGCATGGAATTCATCCCTGCAGTGCTCTACGCTAGTGAACTGTCATCATTCTACAATTCCCACCAGACCCCAAACATAACGACCGTGATCGAGACACTACCTTGCACCCGCAAGATTTTTCCTATACAAACTCCTCTATTTTCTTGGGATTTTTGACTCCATATCCCGATATATCTTCATTTTGTTTCCAACCACCAAATATTTGATATCCATTTTGTGACATTATGTCTGGCCTTGTTATACATATATGAGATATCCCTCTCTAGAATTAGAGAAGCCAGATCCCTTTCCTAAAGTGGTTCTGCTGTTACCTCGGGGTCCGCCTTCCCACAGCCTTGGGCATGATTCTGGGTGCTAAAAAATTGGAATCGTTGCTGGGGACGAAATTGAAAATAATCCTTGGGAAGAATGACAAAGATTCAAAGGAAAAAGGGGTTCTATGGGAAAAAAGAAGCCCCTGCATGTGACAAGAGGTTGCATCATTTTCCCAGGAGACTCCACATTAAATTTTCTAAAAGATTGATTCCCCTGGGGAGATCAGCCACCAAAAATAATAGTATGAGGAGGAAGGTTCGAATCCTCCCGAAATCATGGGTAACAATGCCACAAATCAAACAGTCGATGGTGAACGGTAGTCAGACATCCCGAAGACAATAAATCTTTCACCTGGGGCTTTCCAAAGACCCATGTTCCAAGTACCGCAATAGTACTGCCAATGCTGTGATCTCAAAAGTCAAGTCTCTCTAAAGCATTGGTAACCTCTACAATGCGGTTGGATTCATGGTAAAAACATGAGTAGTCTTGAAGAAAAGACAAAGTACTTAATATTTAAATTTTTCCAGAACCTCTTGGTTTTTCTTGTAAATATTTCATCCTTTTTTCCTAAACTTGCCAAAATAATCTATCATGGCTTGTTTCTTCCCAAGAAAAGATGTAAGTTCCCTCCGGTCTATCCTTCCTTGCAAACAGAGGGTATTTTTCCTTCCTATACATATGATTTTAGCTTAGATCTTTTGCCTGAGATCCCAAACATTAAGGGGCAGCCTGATATGCCTCATGATGTTGTTTATGAGGGCACGACTTTTCCACAAGACCCCATTGCCTCCAATAACCAAATCTGATATATGCCTCTTCACCTACCTCAAACCCTTCATGATTTTCCTGAAAAACACTATAAATATCTTCCCAAGTTCGATGGAAAACCTGAAGGCCATACTGCTAAGAAACATCTACAGGATTTTGAGTACTTTCTTGATCTTTTTGAGATAGAGCATGACGATGTCTGTATGAGGGATTTTTCCCAATCCCCGTAAGGAAACATAAAAAACTAGCTCAGGCATTTGTAGGCGGAATCTATTCCTACACGGGAAGATTTTTCTCGTACATTTTTGGATTTCTGGGGTGAAAGGAGGTCGTTAGACCAAATACTCTCTAAGTTTTACTCTATGAGGAAAGACGAAGGAGAAGCTACGTCAAGATTCAACAAAAATTTTGTGAGCTTCTATTATGGCATTCCCAAAAAAATCAGCCCTTAGAGGGTGCTGCAAAGCTGCATTACGCATTTGTTTTTCCCCCTGATTTCTCTCTATTTCTATTGGAGAGAAAATTATTTTCACTACAAGAGATGTTTGCTGATGCGTTGGAGGTCGAAGAAAATTTTAGGCTATCGGGAAGGCTCCCAAGCTAGAGCGATAATAATGGAAACAACAAAAGGGTGAACCAGGTAGAGCTATGTGAGACGAAAGAGGAATCCCCTTGGGAACTAGCCCATTTCTCCCATAGATGGAGATAAATCCAGCTTGGCTATGAAAAGACGGGCTATTTTACTGGTTTCGTCTCTAGATATTGCGGCCATCCTATTGCGAATTGCGTGCATAATAGCCCCAAGCAATATTTTGGCACACCCATATATGATGAATATGAAGATGACTATTGGGGTGACGTGCCTGAGGGAATTGATGTGTATCCTATAAATCCAAGACCGAACAGGGAAAGAGACACGGTTTCTGAAATCAAAGCTTCTACATGTATTTCAAGCACAAAGACCTCATGTCAGGGCGAAGGGTTGTTTGGTTTTGTTGAGGTAGATGACTATGCCTTTGCTAGAGCATATCTGAAAGATGAATTTTTGGATCCTAAGGAGTGGAGCCAGAACCATGATACACCATTCAAAGACTACTTAGGATGCTCTGTGCATGGTTCCTTAGGAAACCAACCTGAGCATAGGCCTGGGGGGTTTACTTTTAAACAATTCTCCCAAGATAATAGGATGGCAGATCCCTCTGGGCAATGCAGTGATCTTTATGGTTGTGTCCTTGATTATATGGAAATATTTCTCGACCAGGAAGACCACCTAGGACCAGGTGAAGACCCCAGAAAGGATACTTCTCTGTGCATCCCGGGCCAAAATACGAAGCTGCCTGGTTCTATTAAAGAGCACAATGTCACTTTCTTCATGACACTTGTGAGGAATCAAGCCTTGAGCTCTGGAGTTCCACACATAAAAGTTGAAGCTGCAGGTACTAATGAACCAAAGTGCATCTCCCAAATCCTTTTGGTACGTCGCCTCCGCATGGTGCTAGAAGAATGGCAGTTGGAACATTTTTTTTATGTCAAGCAAACAACCAAAAGATTTGGCAGCCATCAGGGTTTCTATGATTTAGTATCATAATACATGGCAAGACTGGAAGAGGGTAATGAATGGTTAAACCTCTATTGCAAAAATAAATTTCTTTATTGTAATTATGTGATGCTAAGTTTTCTTATATTGCTTTCGGCCCAACATGAAAAGAAATGGGGTTTATGGGACCATTTTCTCGGTTAGCTTCATTGGAAGTCATATATTACCTAAAATAGGGAATGAGATCCAATAGTTAAAAAAGATAGATAAAGATGAATAAGCTTAGTATAACGAGCATTTAATTTTAAGCAGTTTTCCAATGCCCGCAAATTTTTTTAGTTAGTCCTGTTGTTTGGTTTAACTTTGGCCTTTGGAGCAATTTTTGAAGTTTGCAGCGAAGCGAAGGGAGCCGCCCAATGGATTTTGGCAATTGGTCTATGTTTTTCTTTGCTACCTCACAGGGAGGATAGCATCCCTACCCGGAGTCACTTATTAGCCTTGTTTTTCACTCCGCGTAAGATGATAAAAAAAGGTAAGATGGAGCAAGCACAGCCTAAAAAAGCATGAAAAATTCTAGTCGTAGAGTGGTCGAGAAATTGTGCTAAAGGGGATAGCATTTCTATAGTAGCGATATGAATACAAGCCAGATTGACGGACAAAATGGTTTTCACAAATACCACAGGGGAAAGCCAAATTTCCTTTATGTTTTCACAAAATAACGTTAAAGAGACCACAAGCTTCGAGGGCCACGATTGACAGAAGATAGATCAATGGATGAGATTGATTTCGCCGGATCAAAGTGCTTGTGAAATTTTTGGTCCCCTGATTCCCGAAATGGGTTAAAAGGGAGGTAGCATTCAACAATGCAGATATTTCTGAGGGAAGATGTATGGTGGATATTTTCTTCGCTAATGGGACATGCACAAGACAAACCTTCTTTGTGATTGGTGAAAAATGGTACCTCTCTCACGCATGTACGGCTGGGAGCATGGAGGTTTCAGATCGAAATGTCTAAAATGGTGGTGTTTGTCAAAATGTTGCAGAAAGGAAGATTAGGGATGAAAGGTATGGCTCCACGTATGATCTGTTTGTTCTAAAAAGACCTTGTCAATGCAATATCCCGAGACAGATGTGCAAAGGGACAAAGGTGATAGGTAATCAGATGCCCTGACACCATTGGAGCGTTCCTACAATGGAGAAGTTGGCTCCACAATGTAGGTAACCATCCTGGACCCAAAGGTCACTGCCTCAAATTTGCATAAATCTGGAAAATATCCTGAAAGATCGAATTGCAGAGGGATGGTAGGGCTTCCACATGAAGCATGAAGACGAATAAAAGAAAAAAATACTCTAATACCATCATCGGGTGAGGGTATACAAATAAAAATTTCTCTTCCATATGTTGGGATCCGAATGGGAAAATAATAGGGAACGATGCCAAGGGTCATTTCCACGACCAACGAAATAACATTGTAGCATGAAAGACGACGTGACTTAAATCTCCACATAAATTTTGGATCCAAAAAACACGTGACCACTCATTTTGTCACCAGGATACTCAATGGTAAAGTGTGCGGGGGTACTGACAGGTTCATCGTCATGTTTGGATTTCTAGCTCTATATAAAGCGCCATTTTCAAAGCCATTAGGAGACAGAGTCTTGGTGAATGTAGAATAAAAGTTGAGAAGGTCGAGTGTTAGTCCACTATAAATCCTGAAATCCTTGAGGAAGGCTTGCGATGGTTTCTATGTTTGTGAAGTCGGTTTGTCGAAGTGTTTTATCAGTTGTTAAACCTTGGCCCATAATCCCACTATTCCTAAGTTCCCATGATAGGGGAATTCCAACCATACCATCATGGTATGGACATTCATTGTATTAGAAAATCCTTCCAGAGTCATCGAGGTCATGATAAGGACGTTCATCGCATTAGATGGAACTCCTGAGGCTGGTGAGGGAATTCCCTTCATAATAGAAGGTTGCACTCCCGCAAAGACAGTATCTAGAATTTCCTATCCAATGGGAATCCCTCCAAATCCTCTAGATGTGATCACTCCCCCCAAATCCCCAGCATGTGGTGACCATTGCTAACAGTGACCCGTTGGAGCAAATGCTCCTACGAGAGGAGTGGGATTCCAAAGTATTCATCACCACCTTTGTGAATTCTGTGTGCCAACTTTATCTAGGAGGGTGATGAATTTGGGAGTGCATCGCGCCATGAGACTTGCAGAATGATCCCTCTCCTAAGAGGGGGGAAGCACAAGAATGACTAGCCTCCTCAAGGACCCAACATTGTTAGAAGGAGTGCAACCCTTCTTCAAATCCCCTCAAATAACAGTGTTACCAAGACAGAAGGGTGTGAGGAGGAAGGTTGAGCACAGAAAGAACACAAACTTTCTTGCCAGCAATAAGCCCATGTAGAAAGGTGCCTTTGAGCACGAAACGAACATAAATCGCCTGAGGGGACACATTGCAGACCCAAGACTAGGATGAATGATCCAATCCATGTCCGCGATGCACCACCTGTATATTCCTCGAAACGCCATTTTCAAGACAGGCGAGCTTGGAATCCATAGCCGTTGCATTGCAGTTACAACCTACATGCATGATTTGCTCCATAATTCTTTATTTTATATATATGTAAACTATGGTAGAAAGAACATGTCCAGGTCTATTATAGTTTTGATCGCGATTATAAATGACTTATCACCCTATTTTGAGATTAGTCTGGGGGGCCTAAAGCGCTATAAAGGGACTCCCCGCCGAGGGAGAAAGGGTTGGTTGGTTTTGAATTTGCAAGACTATTGTGTTTATAATACTTTTTAAATTAATACAAGTACAGAGCTGAATGTTGGTTATATGAATGCAATAATTCCTATGTGTTTCTAAATTACAGTCTGTAATTTTCTTTTTCTCATGTGCATGTGATTCGTGTTATCCTTTATATTATGTTTTTCTTGATATCGTAGGCTCATTGTATAATGGTTAGGAATTCATACTCATATGCTCCTTCCATTGTCTCAAATATACACCAAACACTTCTTCCAAAACTGGTGTGGAATTCATCCTTGCGGTGCTCTACGCTAGCGGACTGTCATCATTCTGCAATTCCCACCAGACCCCAAACATAATGACCGTGATCAAGACACTAACTTTCTATGGCAAGTGTTTTCCTTTGCAAACTGCTCTATTTTCTTGGGATTTTTTACTCCATATCCCGATATATCTTCATTCTATTTCCAACCACCAAATATTTGATCCATTTTGCAACATTATTTATGGCCTTGTTATACATCTATGAGAGATCCCTCTCTGGAATTGGAAAAACCAGCTCTCTTTCCTAAAGTGGTTCTACTATTACCTTGGGGTCTGCCTTCCCACAGCCTTTGGCATGATTTTATGTGGTAACAAAGCCTTTTGATAACCATTAATGCACTGACCAATTCATCTTGTATCCAATTCTTTGCAAACCCCTTTTCTCCTTTGACTGTAAAAAACTCGAGCTTGAAGACGGAGTCATAACTTTGTCAAGAGAGCTTATAATTCTTAAACCAACGCTCGCCAATCTAGGGCATTCCTATAGCTTGAGAAATTGATTCCTTTGTAATAGAAAAGGATAATGGACCTATCTACGCTCAATTTCCATCAAACCCTAGAGATAAATGTCATGAAACTTCATCATCATGCCCAGAGAGAGAAGTTAGAAAAGGATTCCATCCTTCTAACATAAAAAGCTCATGACACTCCTGGAATTTAGGAAAATCTAAAAGATCGGAGAAGGACATGGGTTCATGTCGGTTAATCATGGATTGAATGCAGAGAATCAACACGTAGTGGTTGCGAGTGCGCAAAGTATGCAAGCACAGACAAATGAAAACAAACCCCCCTTTTTTACCTTCATGTCAGGGTCGATCCATTATTACCAGGAATGTCATCCAGAAAGCGTGATGTTAATGAAGTGGGAGAGATTAGAAAAGATGATACAAACAATGATTTCATTGTTTCTTTAATACTTCCAAATACGATAATCATCGGCCACTTCAGGCCACATGTTGATATGTACAAGCTTGTTTTGCCAATGATCGATTCATAATTAGATAAATGGAAAGTTGAATAAAGGCATACCAATTTGAGGATAACATTTTGATAAAACTATATATACATGCATCCTTATAAGCTAACTATAACATATGAAAAATAAAATAAGGTCTCAGAAATATAAATGGAAAAATTATGCCCTAAATGTTTTAAAATAATGTGAGATGTTATAGTTAAAAGATCGAGTTGCCTGAAGATCTGAATTATTCCATCATCAAATTGGAATTGGAAAATGACCCATTATCTAAGTGGCAAAATGTGGTTAGTAACTGAATAGTTTGTATATTTTCTATAGGCACTTAAATACTTGTTTTAGATCATCAAACCTAATCCTTCTCCTTGACACTTTTCATACCAAATTAGAAACTAATCATAGATCATTGTCCAAATCAAAGATTTGGACATTGATAATTTTAGAATAAGAGTAGATTTAGTCTTCCTTTTTTCTTGGTACCAATTTAGAACTGGTGACAAGAATAATTATTAAAAACCAATAAAATGATTAATCCACACATAATTAATAAATCTAACTTTTGTGAAATATGAAGATGAATGTAGTATGTAGTTTTGTACTAATGATATTTGTGAAACAGTTTTTGAATTTTATCAGACTCGAATATCAGCAATTATTAACTGATCCAAAGTTACTTTTACCTATGCATTTTAAATTTATCTGTTCTCAATCCAGCACCTGCTAAGATGCCAGAATATCCCCATATTTTCAAAAGAGTGTTGATATTTCCATCAGTAATATACTGAGGATAAAGTACAAAGATCCAACTTGTCATGTCCTGGTCACGAACATAAAGGCAATTGATCAGCAAACTAAAATCACGATAAAACAGATTTTAAAAGATACCCATTAATTATTAATGCAATTCAAATGCAGATTCACTTCCCTTCTTTATACAGAAAATTTATCATGGATTAACATGTTTTCCTTGAACAAGAGTTACACCCAATGAAATTCATAAAATACCAGTCAAACTAGTTCATCTTTACACAAGCATGTGCAAATGATAAGGATAAGGTTCACTATTAAGTTCATTGAATCATTAAACATTCGTACACTCTAGAGGCGTAATCCTTCTATATAGTAAGGATTCGAAAGTAGAGAATTAAATCACCTTAATAATATTATCCAATGTCTGTCACTAAATTTAATTTTAACCTAACACATCTTTTAGTTCTTATAATAGTACCTAGTTCATACAAGAAAATATGGATAAAACATCATAATGAATGCTAAAGTCAGAACCCCTTACCAACGAACCTTTTCAGAACTATGATGGGGCAATTATAATATCCAATAAATTTCTTCCCCAAGAAGTATGCCCCATTTCCAACAGCCATGTTCAGCACCCTGATGGGTTTACCTAGTCATACCATAGGACAGTACCTGCTGCCAACATACCTATTCAACATCCCTTCAGGTTAACCTCTTACATCCTTTTTCCTTCAATGGTTCTTGTCCCATATTCTCCTTAAATATAGGATTTATAAGTTGCTTACATAGAGGTGAATGGGGGATCTGCTTTAAAAACCTTTCTAGGAGTGGAATGGTATTAGGTTGGAAGATTTTTCTAGAACAATGCTTGTAAGAGTTTGGTTCCATGAACGATTAACTCTCACAATTAGATTAATTTAATGGAAAAGCTATAGTCATATGTATTAAGTCCAATGTATAATAACCAAAAGATTCGTTAATATCAATAGTTATCTTCCTATGAGCTTATTGTCATGTCTTTAGAAAAATTATTCAATGCCCTTTCCAGTTACTAATTGTAAAAGTACTTGCTCAGTCAAGTGTAAAACCAAGTCAAAGCATACTAGTGTACTTATGGTTTCATAAGTTGAACAACTTAAAGCAAGTCGAGCTTGTAGAAAGTCTGTATAAATAAAGGAATACAAATCTGAAAACAACAGATCTCTAGATATATGATAAAGGGTATTTCTTTACAATAGAAAATCAACAACCCAGTACAACTAATAAATATCTTTGAAAAAGTTTCATCCCTTTTCATAAAATATAAAAAAGAAATAAAATAACTTCCCCCTTTTTTTTAAATGTTCTAGGTTGTTCCTGAAAATAGAAGATACCTGCAAAACTTTAAGAGAACTTAAGAAAAATGAATAAAAAACATTCTTGTACATATTTACAAGGAAATTTTCAATCAAACATCATTCAGGGGGGAAGAGGTGAAGGATTTTCTTCTTCACCTACCAATTCCAATTCAAATTGGTGAGTTAAACGATGAATGAATTATTTCTTGGACATAGGTTTTCGATATAACCTCAACAAAAAAAGTGGTGCCACAAGTAGCACCACTTTTTGATTTGGGGTTTTTCAAGTGTTTTTATATAAAATTATGAGTTTTTATGGTTAGAGTTATCACTCTTTATATATAGTTTTCATTCTATTGTATTATGTGTTGTTATGATTCCAACCTTCCTCGCACATCAAGGATTAGTTCACTTCAACAAGCCTCTAGAAACCCCAAAAATCTCACCATTCTACTCCACCCGCATGCCAAAGGGACTTTTTCCTTTTCAGCGTTGTCAAGTAAAATATATCATCAATAAATTTAACCTTAATTGAATTGTCGACCAAGGTTAGTAAATTTTGAGTTGCTACACCGTTTGTGCTAGGTAATATGACCTAACTTAAGATCCTATGATAATTTAAGAAAAAAAATGATAAATTGAATTCTTACTGCTTCCAGCATACTCTCAATCTATGCTATGATATCTTATTTCCTGATCAATAAATACTAAAGAAAGAAAGTATATATATAGTCTATTTTATAGAAAAGCATTCAATCCTCTACTATGTGACATCAAATATCAAAGAGAATATTTCAAAACCAAGTTTAACTATTTTCTAATAAGATTACATTGTTTTATAACCCTACAAAACAAGACTGCTAGTGAACTGAAATAATCATTACTCTGCAATGACTTAATATTCCAAAGTAAGCTACCTAACCAACGAAGAAATAAATCTAACTACCTTATGTTTTTCAATCCACGTAGAACTAAAACTCCTTTAAGTATAGTAGAACAATTGTCAAAAAGTCTATAAAGGATAAATGAACTAACTACATGCCATCACCCTCAAGCTCTCAAAATGGGAATTAAATCAAGCCACACAAATCAACATAGAACCTTTCTATCATCCACATTCTTTTGGTAATCTTCTTATTGTCCAATTTAAATCAAGTGGAAATATTTCGATCAAGGAACATTAAATTTATAACATCGAATTCATACACACAACAAGATTTTCAATCTATCTAAACTCTCAATTAAACTCAAGTTGAATACAAAAGACAATCCTCAAATGTCGCAATATCAAACAATATCAAATTTACTTTCTGGCCAGGATTCTCTACCCTGTGCAAACCATTTCTATAGCATGGCTCGGTTACTAAGAAAGCACTCTAAGTTTTTTTCTCTATCCTACTCATAGATCTAAAATTCTGAAAATGAAATTAACTGGTTTTATAAGGAAAGCGATCGAAATTCCAATGTAATACCTTATATTAATGCAAACTAAGTGTAAAGAACAAGTTGCATGAAACCTACAACATTTAATCTCCAATTTGTTCGAACCCTTCTTGTTCTATTTTTGTTTCTAGAAACCCTATATAACAACAAAAAAATCAGCAATAACCAGATGACACATAAAAAGGAACTCTTAGAGTAATCTTTGCAAATGAAGATATTCACAAGAAATGTACCAACACCGTATCAAGGTGGGCCCCCTCCAAATGCTACTCAGGCGATGAGCAAAAACTTAAAATAGAATTTAATTATCAGCTGAAAAATGTATCACATAATAGTTTTATGTCCGTGTCTATCTACCGAAACTACTATAAAGTATTTATAGGCTACAAGATATGGGTCGACCACTGAAAGGGCCAGCCCTTCAAATTGTCATAACAACTAAAATATAATAGGCACAATAGAGGCTTTTCTCTAAGTGAACACACTCTAAATTGAGGAGATTCTCCCACATATCTGGCTACAATATTCGTACCACTGATAGCAAGGTCGCAGCTCCTTGAGGGATTTGAATAACAACTGTTTTAGCTGCCAATCTTCACGACTATTATATGAACAAATCAGAAATACACCCTAATTTTAGATTTCCTTGATTTTAAACATTTGTCACTTTATTGAATGTTGCTGGATGAGGTGTTGGATTGGGTGCAAGATTGGGTACCGGATTGAGTGCAAGACTAGGTATCGGATTAGTGGAAGAAAAATGCAAGAAAACCAAAGAGCTAAACCCCAAGTAATTCATTATTATATATAATATTTTAAACTTATGCTTAAAAATGAACAACTAGAATGGAATAATGATAATATTATACCTTGTTATGAACTTCATGTAATAGCCTTTAAATCCATGCAAATGATGTCTAAATAACAATACACAAAAGGAAATTCATATAAAAGACTTAATTTTCGGATCTGATGTATAGATAAAACATGGAAAAATAGAGGGCCATCATCTCCCCCACACCAAATATATTGCATGTCCCAATGCAAGGAAACAAAAATGATATAAAAATTTGACAACACAACACACTAAGAGCCCCAAAGCATTAACCAACACCTTCACCTATGGAGAAGAAGGAACTGGTTATGGTTGGGCGCTTTTGAGTTCTTCTAACTGTTGTTCACTTTTCTTTAACTAATTTGTCGAACTCCTGTTGGATCCTATCATGTCATCAAATAAATTATGTGATGAGTTAATTTTAGCTTTGAGAATCCCAGTCTTCTTCTTAATATGTCAGGTAAGGAGAGCATACTCCTAAACTTCTCCAGTGAATTGAATATTCCTCTTTTGAGAGTAATCATTCGCTGACAGCTCGGAAGGAAAGATGGAAGGATTTTGAACTGGAGTTGTAGGAGTTGGTACTCAAAGGATTGAAAGCAGACTACACAGGTAACAAAGACTCGATGGCAAAGTGTAACAAAGACAAAGGGGTCGAGGATACACGTTGTGATGCAGTGGATGGAGGAATTTAATTTTGGGATGGAGGAGCAGACAAAGAAATATGAACAGGGGTGGAATTCAAAGAGGTTTTCACAATATATCCTTGGGTCATAGTTCTGGTAGCCATGTTGCAAGTAAACTGACAAGCAGGTTGACTTTCAGAACCTTTTGACACCTTTACTCCCATTTGATCTAGTTTGGTAGAGAAGGGAAGACTCCCTAATTGTAAATCAATTTTATGTTTCTTCTTAAGATCAACTTTCTTTTCTTGTAACTGGGCCTTGGATTTCCCTTTACGGCTATGGCTATTAGTGCAAGACTCTGGGATTTTATCTAAGTTATCATTTAAATGTATAGATCATGACTGAATTGGTTGAACGAGGGAAAGAGAAGTTTCAACTAAAAAAAATGACATGTGGATTGGGAAGGATAAGGAGAAACTGCTCCCAACTCTGACTTTTCTTCTTCAACTTATCCAAAATTACCATTTTGATAAGGTCGTGATGATCGATACTACCGGTATGGTTTTTAGTGTTTTTCCCAACCTGATAGGCCATCTTACTTAGGATTTTCCAGAAGTAGAAAGGAAAATTGACAAGTTTCCCAAATTCAAAATGAGACAACAATATAAAATGACAGGTTTTAAAGACAGAAAATATACCTTCACAAGTATTAAGCATGTTAGCATTGTTTTTCGCTCCACGTAAGATAATAAAAAAGGTAAGATGGAGCAAGCATAGCCTCAAAACACATGAAAAATACCATTCGAAGGGTGGCCAATAAATTGTGTTAAAGGGGATAGCATTTCTATGGTAGCGATCTGAAGACAAGCCAGAATGACAGACAAAATGGTTTTTCAAAATACCATTGGCGGAATCGAAATTGCCTTTGCATTTTTGCGAAACGACGATAAAGATACCGCAAGTTCTGAGGGCCATGATTGACAGAAGACAAATCAACAAAATAGATTGATTTCGTCGAATCAAAGTGCTCATGAAAGGTTTGGTCCCCTAATCCACGAAATGGTTTAAAAGGAAGGTAGCATTCAACGGTGCAGATCTTGCCAAGGGAATCTCATCTACGATGGACATTTTCTTTGCTAGTGGGACATGCACGAAATGAACCTTCTCTGGGATTCATGAAAAATGGTACCTCTCTCACACATGTACAGCTGGGAGTGTGGAGGTTTCGAATCAAAAGGTCTAAAATGGTGGTGTTCGTCAAAATGTCACAGAAAGGAAGATCAGGGACGAAAGGTATAGCTTCGCATATGATCTGCTCATTCTAAAAAGACCCTGTCAATGCGATATCCTAAGATAGATGTGCAAAGCGACGAAGCTAATAGGTAATCAGATGCCCCGACACCATTGGGGCGTGCCTACGATGGAGAATTTGTCTCCACAATGTAGGTAACCATCCTGTACCTAAAGGTCACTACCTCAAACATGCATAAATCTAGAAAATATCTAGAAAGATTGAATTGTAGAGGGATGGTAGGGCTTCCACACGAAGCAGGGAGATAAATATAAGAAAAGAATACTCTGATACCATCATCGGGTGAGGGTAGAAAAATACAAATGTCTCTTCCATATGCCGAGAGCCGAATGGGAAAATGACAGGGACCGAGGCCAAGGGTCATTTCCATGGCCAGCGGAATAACATCGTAGCATAAAAGCCGACGTGACTGGGATATCCACATAAATGATGGATCCAAAAACCATGTGACCACTCATGCTGTCAACAAGCTACTCAATGGTGAAGTGTGTGTGGGAGCTGATAGGGTCATCATCATGTTTAGCTTTCTAGATCTATATAAAGCACCATTTTCAAAGCCGTTAGGATACAGAGTC
The DNA here is from genome assembly GCA_001517045.1 of Pseudotsuga menziesii. NCBI lineage: Eukaryota > Viridiplantae > Streptophyta > Pinopsida > Pinales > Pinaceae > Pseudotsuga > Pseudotsuga menziesii. The sequence continues at coordinate 540,703 of LPNX010155879.1, forward strand.
TCGGTGAACGTAGAATGAAAGTGGAGAAGGTCAAGTGTCAGTCCACTGTAAATCCTGAAAGCCTTGAGGGAGGCCTCCGATGGTTTTTGTTTTTGTGAAATTGGTTTGTCAGAGTGTTTTCTCGGTTGGTAAAATCGAGCCCAGAATCCTATTGTTCCTAAGTTCCCATGAAAGGGGAATTCCAACCATCATGGTACGGACGTTCATTGTATTAGAAAATCCTTCCAGTGTCATCGAGGTCATTACAAGGATGTTCATCACATTAGATGGACCTCCTAAGGCTGGTGAGGAAATTACTGACATAATAGAGGGTTGTACCCCTCTAGAGACAGTGTCTAAAATTTCCTATCCAATGGGCATCCCTCCAAAGCCTCCAGATGTGATCGTTGTCCTTAAATTCCCAACACATGGTGACCATTGCTAGAGGCAACCCATTGGAATGAATGCCTTTATGGGAGGAGCGGGAGTCCAAAGTATTCATCACCGAAGTTGTGAATTCCACATGCCAACTTTATCTTGGAGGGTGATGAAGTCGGGAGTGTGTCACACCATAAGACCTACAGAAGGATCCCCATCCTAAGAGGGGACAAGCACAAGAACGACCAGCCTCCTCAAGGACCTGACACTGTTAGAAGCAATGTGGCCCTTCTTCAAATCCCGTTGAATAACAATGTTACTAGGACAGAAGGGTACGAGGAGGAAGTTTGATCACGGAAAGAACACAAACTTTCTTGCCAATAATAAGCCCATGCAGAAAGGTGCCTTTGAGCACAGAATGAACACAAATCTCTTGAGGGGTACACGTTGCAAACCCAGGAGGATGAAGAAGGATCGAAGCCACATCTACGACATGCCACCTAGAGATTCCCTTAAATGCCATTTTCAAGACAGGCAAGCCTAGAACCCAAAGACGTTGCATTTCCATTACAACCTGCATGCACTATTTGATCCATGATGTTTTGTTTTATTTATATGTAAATCATGGTAGAAAGGCCACATCCTTGTCTGTCAAAGTTTTGATCGTGATTGTAAACGACTTCTTGCCCTGTTTCGAGATTAGTCTCGGGGGCCTGAAGCGCTATAAAGGGACTCCCCGCCGAGGGAGAAAGGGTTGGTTGGTTTTGAATTTTCAATACTATTGTGTTTATAATAATTTTTTAATTAATACAAGTACAGAGCCGAATCCTGGCTATATGAATGCAAGAATTCCCATGTGTTTCTAAATTATAGTCTATGATTTTATTTTTCTCATGTGCATGTGCTTCCTGTTATCCTTTACATTATGTTTTTCTTAATATTGTAGGCTAAGTCTATAATGGTTAGGAATTGATACTCATATTCTCCTACCATTGTCTCCCATATCCACCAAACACTTCTTCCAAAACTTGCATGGAATTCATCCCTGCAGTTCTCTACGCTAGTAGACTGTCATCATTTTGTAATTCCCATTAGACCCCAAACATAACGATCGTGATCGAGACACTATCTTTCTCCTGAAAAAAATTTCCTATACAAACTCCTCTATTTTCTTGGGATTTTTGAATCCATAGCCCGATATATCTTCATTTTGTTTCCAACCACCAAATATTTGATATCCATTTTGTGACATTATGTCTGGCCTTGTTATACATATGTGAGATATCTCTCTTTAGAATTGGAGAAGCCAAATCCCTTTCCTAAAGTGGTTCTTTTGTTACCTTGGGGTCCTCCTTCCCGCACCCTTGGGTGCAATTCTGGGTGTTAACAAATTGGTGTCATTGCTAGGGACTAAATTTAAAATCATCCTTGGGAAGAACGACAAAGATTCAAAGGAAAAAGGGGTTTCTGTGGGAAAAATGAATCCCCTGCATGTGACAAGAGGTTGCGTCATTTTCCCTGGAGAATCCATGTTAAAGTTTCTAAAAGGTTGACTCCGCTAAAGAGATCAGTCACCGAAAATAATAATATGGGGAGGAAGGTTCGAATCCTCCGAAAATCAGGGGTAACAATGCCACAGATCAAACTATTGATGGTGAACGACAATCGGACATCCTGAAGACAATAAATCTTTCACCCAAGGATTTCCAAAGACCCATGTTCCGAGTACCATGACAGTACCACTAATGTTGCGATCTCAAAAGTTAAGTCTCTATGAAGCATTGGTAACCTCTACAATGCGAGTGGATTCACGAAAAAAACATGAGTAGTCTTGAAGAAAAGACAAAGTACTTAATATTTAACTTTTTCCAGAACATCTTGGTTTTTCTTGTAAATATTTTGTCCTTTTTTCCTAAACTTGCCAAAATAATCTATCATGGTTTGTTTCGCCCCAAGAAAATTTGTAAGTTCCCTCTGGTCTATCCTTCCTTGCAAACAGAGGGTATTTTTCAATCATGTACATATGATTTTAGCTTAGACCTTCCACCTAAGACCCCGGACATTAAGGGGCAGCCTGATAGGACTTGTGATGTCATTTCTGAGGGCACAACTTTTCCACAAGACCCCATTTCCTATAGTACCCAAATCAGATTTATGCCTCTTCTCCTGTCTTAGATCCTTCAAGATTTCCCTAAAAAACACTATAAATATCTTCCCAAGTTCAATGGAAAACCTGAAGGTCGTACCGCTAAGAAACATCTATAGGATTTTGAGTAATTTCTTGATCTTTTTGAGATGGAGCATGACAATGTCTGTATGAGGGATTCTTCCCAATCCCAGCAAGGCAACGTAAAAAATTGGTTCAGGCATATGTAGGCGGAATTTATCCCTACACAGGAATATTTTTCTCGTACATTTTTGGACTTTTGGGGTGAAAGGAGGTCATTAGGAAAATAACTCTCTGAGTTTTACTCTATGAGGAAATATGAAGGAGAAGCTATGTCAAGATTCAACAAAAGTTTTGTGAGATTCTATTATGGCATTCCCAAAAAAATCATCCCTGAGAGGGTGCCGCAAAGCTACATTACGCATTTGTTTTTCCCCCCGATTTCTCTTTATTTCTATTGGAGAGAAAATCGTTTTCATTACAAGAGATGTTTGTTGATGTGTTGGAGGTTGAAGAAAATTTTAGGCTATCGGGAAGGCTCCTAGGCCAGAGCAATAATAATGGAAACGATAAAAGGGTGAGCCAGGTAGAGCTGTGTGAGGCGAAAGAGGAATCCCCTTGGGAATTGGCCCTTTCTCCCATAGACAGAGAGAAATATAGCTCGGCTATGAAAAGATAGGTTGTTTTACTGGTTTCGTCTCTGGAGATTGCGGCCATACTATTGTGAACTACGTGCATGATAGCCCCAAGTAAGATTTTGGCACACCCATATATGATGAATATGAAGATGACTATTGGGGTGGCATTCCTGAGGGAATTGATGTGTATCTTGTAAATCCAAGACCGGACAGGGAAAGAGACACGGTTTCTGAAATCAAAGCTTCTCCATATATTTCAAGGCCGAAGACCTTGTGTCAAGGCGAAGGGTTTTTTGGTTTTGTTGAGGTAGATGATGATGCCTTTGATGGAGCATATCCGAAAGATGAAGTTCTGGCTCCTGACGAGTGAAGCTAGAACCATGATACACCATTCAAAGATAGCCTAGGATGCTCTATGCATGGTTCCTTAGGAAACCAACCCAATCATAGGCTTGAGGGGTTGACTTTTAAACAATTCTCCCAAGATAATTGGATGGAAGATCCCTCTGGGCAATGCAATGATCTTTATGGCCATGTCCTCAATTATATGGAAATATTTCTCGACTAGGAATACCATCGAGGAGCAGACGAAGACTCCGGAAAGGATACTTCTTTGTGCATCCCGGGCCAAAATACGGAGTTGCCTAGTTCTATTGAAGAGCACAACGTCGCTTTCTTCACAACACTTGTGAGGAATCAAGCCTTGAGCTCTGAAGTTCCACACATAAAAGTTGAAGCTGCAGGTACTAATGAACCAAAGGGAATCTCCCAAATCCTTTTGGTACATCACCTCCACATGGTGTTGGAAGAATGGCAGTTGGAACATTTTTGTCATGTCAAGTGAACAACTGAAAGATTCGGCATCCATTAGGGTTTCTATGATCCGGTATCATAATACATGGCAAGACTGAAAGGGGGTAATGAATGGTTAAACCTCTATTGCAAAAGTAAATTTTTTTAAGTCTCATTGTTTGGTTTAACTTTGGTCTTTGGAGCAATTTTTGAAGTTTGTAGCGAAGCGGAGGGAGCCGCCCAATGGATTTTGGCACTTGGTCTACATTTTTATTTGCTACCTCATAGGGAGGATAACATCCCTAGCTGGAGCCACTTATTAGCATTGTTTTTGGCTCCGCATAAGATGATAAAAAAAGGTAAGACGGAGCAAGCGCAGCCTAAAAACGCATGAAAAATTCCAGTCGCAGAGTGGTCGAGAAATTGTGTTAAAGGGGATAGCGTTTCTACAGTAGCGATATGAAGACAAGCCAAATCGATGGATGAAATGGTTTTCACAAATACCAAAGGGGCAATCTAAATTTCCTTTGCATTTTTGCAAAACAACGTTAAAGAGACCACAAGTTTCGAGGGCAATGATTGACAGAAGACAGATCAACGGACGAGATTGATTTCGTCAGATCAAAATGCTCGCAAAATTTTTGGTCCCCCAATCCACGAAATGGTTTAAAAGGGAGGTATCATTCAACGATGTAGATATTTCCAAGGGAAGATGTATAGTGGACATTTTCTCCACTAGTGGGACATGAACAAGACAAATCTTCTCTGCGATTTGCCAAAAATGGTACCTCTCTCACACATGTATGGCTAGGAGCATGGTGGTTTCAAATTGAAAGGCCTAAAATGGTGGTGTTTGTCCAAATGTCATGGAAAGGAAGATCAGGGACGAAAGGTACAGCTTCGTGCATGATCTGCTCATTCTAAAAAGACCCTGTTAATGCGATATCCCGAGACAGATGTGCAAAGTGTCGAAGGTGACAGGTAATCAGATGCCCCGATACCATTGGAGCATGACTATGATGGAGAATTTGGCTCCATGATGTAGGTAACAATCCTAGACCCAAAGGTCACTACCTCAAATGTGCATAAATCTAGAAAATATCCCTAAATATTGAATTGCAGAGGGCTAGTAGGGCTTCCACACGAAGCAGGGAGATGAATATAAGAAAAGAAAACTCCGATACCATCTTCAGGTGAGGGTATAAAAATACAAATGTCTCTTCCATATGTCAGGATCCGAATGGAAAAATAATGGGGACCGACGCCAAGGGTCATTTCCATGACAAACAAAATAACATTGTAGCATAAAACACGACGTGATTGGGATATCCACATAAATGTTGGATCCAAAAACCATGTGACCACTCATGTTGTCACCAAGCTACTCAATGGTAAAGTGTGCAGGAGTATTGATAGGGTCATCATCATGTTTGGATTTCCAGCTCTATATAAAGCGCCATTTTTAGAGCCATTAGGAGACAGAGTCTCGATGAATGTAGAATGAAAGTTGAGAAGGTCGAGTGTCAGTCCACTATAAATCCTGAAAGCCTTAATGGAGGCCTGTGATGGTTTCTGTGTTTGTGAAGTCATTTTGTCGAAGTGTTTAATCAGTTGTTAAATCCTGGCCCAAAATGCCACTGTTCCTAAGTTCCCATGCTAGGGGAATTCCAACCATCATGGTAGGGGAGTTCATTGTATTAGAAAATCCTTCCAGCGTCATCGAGGTCATGAAAAGGATGTTCATCCCATTAGATGGACCTCTTGAGGCTGGTGAGGGCATTACTGTCATAATATAAGGTTGCACCCCCGTAGAGATAGTGTCTAGAATTTCCTATCCAATGGGAATCCCTCCAAATCCTCTAGAGGTGATCGTTGCCCCCAAATCCCTAGCACATGGTAAACATTTCTAGCGATGACTTGTTGGAGCGAATGCTCCTATGGGAGGAGTGGGATTCCAAAGTCTTCATCACCACCTTTGTGAATTCCACATGCCAACTTTATCTAGGAAGGTGATGAAGTTGGGAGTGCATCGCGCCATGAGACCTGCAGAAGGATCCCCCTCCTAAGAGGGGGGAAGCACAAGAATGACTAGCCTCCTCAAGGACCCGACACTGTTAGAAGCATTGCGGCCCTTCTTCAAATCCCCTTGAATAATAGTGTTACCAGGATAGAAGGGTGCAAGGAGGAAGGCTGAGCACAGAAAGAACACAAAATTTCTTGCCAGCAATAAGCCCATGCAGAAAGATAGCCTTTGAGCATGGAACGAACACAAATCACCTAGGGAAAACATTGCAGACCCAAGAAGAGGATGAATGATTGAAGCCACATCCGTGACGCACCGCTTGTATATTCCCCGAAACGTCATTTTCAAGACAGGAAAGCATGGAATCGAGAGGCATTGCATTGCAGTTACAACCTGGATGCACAATTTTCTCCATGATGCTTTGTTTTATATATATGTAAACTGTGATAGAAAGGCCGCGTCCATGTCTGTTAGAGTTTTGATCGTGATTGTAAACAACTTATCGCCCTGTTTCAAGATTAGACTCGGGGGCCTAAAGCGCTATAAATGGATTCCTTGCCGAGGGAGAAAGGTTTGGTTGGTTTTGAATTTGCAAGACTATTGTGTTTATAATACTTTTTGAATTAATACAAGTACAGAGCCGAATCCTAGTTATATGAATGTAGGAATTTCTGTGTGTTTCTAAATTACAGTCTGTGATTTTCTTTTTCTCATGTTCGTAGGCTGTGTATAATGGTTAGGAATTCATACTCATATGATCCTGCCATTGTCTCCAATATCCACCAAACACTTCTTCCAAAAATGGCATGGAATTCATCCATGCAGTGCTCTATGCTAGTGAACTTTCATCATTCTGTAATTCCCACCAGACCCCAAACATAATGACCATGATCAAGACACTAACTTGCTCCCGCAAGAGTTTTCCTATGCAAACGGCTTTGTTTTCTTGGTATTTTTGACTCCATATCCTGATATATCTTCATTTTGTTTCCAACCACCAAATATTTGATATCCATTTTGTGACATTATGTCTCGCCTTATTATACATCTATGAGAGATCCAACTCTGGAATTGGAGAATCCAAATCCCTTTCCTAAAGTGGTTCTACTGTTACCTCAGTGTCCGCCTACCCGCAGCCTTGGGAATGATTCTAGGTGCTAACAAATCCTTTTGATAACCATTAATGCACTGCCCAATTCATCTTGTATCCAATTCTTTACAAACCCCTTTTCTCCTTTAAATGTAAAAAACTCGGGCTTGAAGACGAAGTCATAACTTTGTCAAGAGAGGTTATAATTCTTAAACCAACGCTCGTAGACCTATTCACGCTCAGTTTCCATCAAACCCTAGAGAGAAATGTAATGAAACTTCATCGTCATGCCCAGAGAGATAAGTTAAAAAAGGATTCCATCCTGCTAACCTAAAAAGCTCACAACGCTCCTGGAATTCAGGAAAATCTAAAAGATCGAAGAAGGACATGGGTTCATGTTGGTTTATCATGGATGGACTGTAGAGAATCAACACGTAGTGGTTGTGAGTGCACAAGGGATGGAAGCACAAACAAATGAAAAAAAAACCCTTTTTTACCTTCATGTCAAGGTAGATCCATTATTACCAGGAATGTAATCCAGAAAGCGTGATGTTAACGAAGTGGGAGAGCTTAGAAATGATGATACAAACAATGATTTCATTGTTTCTTTAATCCTTCCAAATCCGATAATCATCGGCCACTTCAAGCCACGTGTTGATATGTACAAGATGGTTTTTCCAATGATCAATTCATAATCAGATAAATGGAAAGTTGAATAAAGGCATACCGATTTGAGGATAACATGTTTATAAAACTGTATATACCTACATCCTTATAAGCTAACTATAACATATGAAAAATAAAATGAGGTCTCAAAAATATAAATGGAAAAATTATGCCCCAAATGTTTAAAAAAAAATGTGAGATGTTATAGTTAAAAGATTCGAGTTGCCTGAAGATCTGAATTATTCCATCATCGAACTGGAATTGGAAAATGACCCATTATCTGAGTGCCAAAATGTGGTTAGTAACTGAATAGTTTGTATATTTTATTTAGGCACTTAATACTTGTTGTATATCATCAAACATAATACCTTCTCCTTGACACGTTTCATACCAAATTGGAAACTAATCATAGATCATTGTCCAAATCAAAGATTTGGAGATTGATCATTTTAGAATAAGAGTAGATTTAGTCTTCCTTTTTTCTAGGTACCACTGTAGATCTGGTGACAAGAATGATTATTAAAAACCCATAAAATGATTAATCCACACATAATTAATAAATCTAACTTTTGTGAAAGATGAAGATGAATGTAGTATGTAGTTGCGGACTAATGATATTTGTGAAACAGAATTTCAATTTTATCAGACTCAAATATCAGCAATTATTAACTGATCCAAAGTTACTTTTACGTATGCATTTTAAATTTATCAGTTCTCAATCCAGCACCTTATCCAATACTACATCCAATACCGTTGCTACTAAGATGCCAAAATATCCCCATATTTTCAAAAGATTGTTGATATTTCCATCAGTAAGATACTGAGGATAAAGTACAGAGATCCAACTTGTCATGTCCTGGTCACGAACAGAAAGGCAATTGATCAACAAACTAAAATCACAATAAAATAGATTTTAAAAGATACCCATTACTTATTAATGCAATTCAAATGCAGATTCACTTCCCTTATTTATAAAGAAAATTTATCATGGATTAACATGTTTTGCTTGAACAAGAGTTACACCCAATGAAATTCATAAAATACCAGTCAAATTAGTTCATCTTTACACAAGCATGTGCAAATGATAAGGATAAGGTTCACTGTTAAGTTCATTGAATCATTAAACATTCATACACTCTGGAGGCGTAATCCTCTTATATAGTAAGGATTCGAAAGTAGAGAATTAAATCACCTTAAGAAGATTATCCAATGTCTGTCATTAAATGTCATTAAATTTAATTTTAACCTAACACATCTTTTAGTTCTTATAAGAGTACCTCAGTCATACAAGAAAATATGGATAAAACATCATAATGAATGCTAAAGTCAGAACCCATTGCCATTGAGCCTTTTCAGAACTACGATGGGGCAATTATAATATCCAAGAAATTTCTCCCTCAAAAAGTATGCCCCATTTCCAAAAGGCATGTTCAATACCCCTATGGGTTTACCTGGTCATGCCATGGGACAGTACCCGCTGCCATCATACCTATTCAGCATCCCTTCAGGTTAACCTCTTACATCCTTTTTCGTTCAAAGGCTCTTGTCCCATATTCTCCTTAAAGATACGATTTATAAGCTGCTTACATAGAGGTGAATGGGGGAGTTGCTTTAAAAAAAATTCTAGGAGCGGAATGGTATTAGGTTGGAATATTTTTCTAGAACAATGCTTGTAAGAGTTTGGTTGCATGAACGATTAACTCTCACAATTATATTAATTCAATGGAAAGGCTATAGTCATATGTATTAAGGCCAATGTATAATAACCAAAAGATTCATTAATATCAACAGTTATCTTCCTATGAGCTTGTTGTGGTGTCTTTAGAAAAATAATTCAATGCCCTTACGAGTTACTAATTGTAAAAGTACTTGCTCAGTCAAGTGTAAAACCAAGTCAATCCATACTAGTGTACTTATGGTTTCATAAGTTGAACAAATTAAAGCAGGTCGATCTCGTAGAAAATCTATATAAATAAAGGAATACAAATATGAAAACAACAGATCTCTAGATATATGATAAAGGGTATTTCTTTACAACAGAAAATTAACAACCCAATAAAACTAATAAATATCTTTGAAAAAGTTTCATCCCTTTTCATAAAATATAAAAAAGAAATAAAATAACTTCCCCCTTTTTTTAAAATGTTCTGGTTTGTTCCTGAAAATAGAAGATACCTACAAAACTTTAAGAGAACTTAAGAAAAATGAATAAAAAGCATTCTTGTACATATTTACAAGGAAAATTTCAATCAAACATCATTCAGGAGGAAAGAGGTGAAGGAGTTTCTTCTTCACCTACCAATTCCTAATCAAATTGGTGAGTTAAACCATGAATGAATTATTTCTTGGACATAGGTTTTCGATATAACCTCAACAAAAAAAAGTGGTTCCACAAGTAGCACCACTTTTTGATTTGGGGGTTTTCAAGTGTTTTTACATAAAATTATGAGCTTTTATGGTTAGATTTATCATTCTTTATATATAGTTCTCGTTCTATTGTATTATGTGTTGTTATGATTCCAACCTTCTTTGCACATCAAGGATTGGTTCACTTCAACAAGCCTCTAGAAACACCAACAATCTCACCATTCTACTCCACCCCCACGCCAAAGGGACTTTTTCCTTTTCAGTGTTGTCAAGTAAAATATATCATCAATAAATTTACCCTTAGTTGAATTGTCGACCAAGGTTAGTAAAATTTGAGTTTCTACACCGTTTGTGCTAGGTAATATGACCTAACTTAAGATCCTGTTATAATTTAAGAAAAAAAAATGATAAATTGAATTCTTACCACTTCCAATAAACTCGCAATCTATGATATTCTATCTTATTTCCTGATCAATAAATACAAAATAAATAAAGTATATATATAGTCTAATTTACAGAAAAGCATTCAATCCTCTACTATGTGACATCAAATATCAAAGAGAATATTTCAAAACCAACTTTAAATATTTTCTAATAAGATTACTATGTTTTATAACCCTGGAAAACAAGACTTCTATTGAACTGAAATAATCATTACTCTGCAATGACTGAATATTCCAAAGTAAGCTACCAAACCAACAAAGAAATAAATCTAACTACCTTATGTTTTTCAATCCACACAGAATTAAAACTCCTTTAAGTATAGTAGAACAATTGTCAAAAACTCTATAAAGGATAAATGAACTAACTGCATGCAATCACCCTCAAGCTCTCAAAATGGGAATTAAATCAAGCCACACAAATCAACATAGAACCTTTCTATCATCACACATTCTTTTGGCAATCTTCTTATTGTCCAATTTAAATCAAGTGGAAATATTTTGATCAAGGAACATTAAATGAAATTTATAACATCGACTTCATACACACAACAAGATTTTCAATCTATCTAAACTCTCAATTAAACTCAAGTTGAGTACAAAAGACAATCCTCAAATGCCTCAATATCAAACAATATCAAATTTACTTTCTGGCCAGGATTCTCTACCCTGTGCAAACCATTTCTATAGCATGGATCGGTTACTAAGAAATCACTCTAAGTTGTTTTCTCTATCCTACTCATAGATCTAAAATTCCAAAATGAAATTAACTGGTTTTATAAGGAAAGCGGTCTAAATTCAATTGTAAAACCTTATATTAATGCAAACTAAGTGTAAAGAACAAGTTACATGAAACCTACAACATTTAATCTCCAATTTGTTCAAACCCTTCTTGTTCTATTTTCATTTCTAGAAACCCTATATAACAACAACAAAAAAGCAATAACCAGATGACACATAGAAAGGAACTCTTAGAGTAATCTTTGTAAATGAAGATATTCACAAGAAATGTACCAATACTGTATGAAGGTGGCCCCCCTCCAAACGCTACTCAAGTGATGAGTAAAAACTTAAAACATAATTTAATTATCAGCTGAAAAATGTATCACATAATAGTTTTATCTCCGTGTCTATCTACTGAAACTACTATAAAGTATTTATAGGCTATAAGATATGGGTCGACCACTGTAAGGGACGACCCTTCAAATAGTCATAACAACTAAAATATAACAGGCACAAGAGAGGCCTTTCTCTAAGCAAACACACTTTAAATTGAGGAGATTCTCCCACATATCTGGCTACAATCTTCATACCACTAATAGTAAGGTCGGAGCTCCTTGAGGGATTCAAATAACAACTATCTTAGCCGCCAATCTTCACGAGTATTATATGACCAAGTCATAAATACACCCTAATTTGAGATTTCCTTGATTTTAAACATTTGTCACTTTATTGAATGCTGTTGGATGAGGTATCGGATTGGGTGCAAGATTGGGTACTGGATTGAGTGCAAGACTAGGTACTGGATTAGTGGAAGAAATATGCAAGATAACCAAAGAGCTAAACCCCAAGTAATTCATTATTAGATATAATATTTTAAACTTATGCTTAAAAATGAACAAATAGAATGGAATAACGATAAGATTATACCTTGTTATGAACTTCATGAAATAGCCTTTAAATGTAACATCCTCGGTTCTGGCCCCAGTTGCATTAAAAGATTCATGATGTATATGCTGTAATTAATCATGGTGTGGAGCTAAAGGCAAAATCCCCACCATCGATTTGGTTGTGTTATGTTTCGGAAATCGGGATCATTGCCGATGGTATATCATGCTATCCGGCACACAATAGTTTTGCATCATGTAAATATGCACATTAATTAAAATAAACCTACAGCCAGCTACGACGGTGCAACGTTAAATGAAAAGGGCATGATTTCCTAAGGTTAAGGGGGGGATTGTCTAACCCGTGGGAGACATTGGGGAAAATCCATGTTTCAAACCTTAAACCCCTATTTAGTTGAGGCAGTTAATGCTGAGTAGGGGTGAGTGGCAAGCTTGCCCCCACGTGCCTCCACCAGTTGGTTCAGTCACGCACGGGCTGGGAGTGGTCTCCTCACACGTCGTTTGGGATGCTGACCAATCTTTCCACTCTCTTGGATCATGGGCTATTCATTTTCCTTAGGCAAAGCGGGGATAAAAGGGATTACAATCCATTGATTGGGGGTTCATTCTCCCTTCTCTCGTGGGTGTTGGTCTGTGGATCTATTCTTCCTCTCGTTCACGCAGGGGATCGTTTTCCCTTTTCCCATTATCGGACCATGTAAGCCATTCACACCAAGGGCTATGTGTATGTGTGTTACTCTCATGGATTTGTGGTCTGTGTACCTGTTTTTCCCTTTTCCAGGATTGAGAATCGAACTTCTCTCCCGTTTTCGGGCTGTGTGATGTTTCCGTCGCTTAGCTATGAGATCGATTACCGTTCTTCCCCTGAAATTGTGTCTTGTTGTAGTTTTCCCCCACATTGTTCATTGCTATGAATGCAATCCTCTTCTGGTTTCCGCTGATTTGTTTTGGCCACACTAGGGCCAAGAAAAACTTTGAATCGTCTTGTATGACCTGAGCGGTGTTCACCTTTTCGTTTGGGATTGTCACCCTATTGTCTTCACCTTCTTCACAGAGCTGTGAACTGTTTGTTTTGTTGCATGCATGCAGTGGTTGGTCTTCGAACTATGTGGAGTGGGATTGAAGGCTGGGTATGCTTGAGAAACCTGGGTTTGGGGAGCCACATAGACAGAGTTAGATGGCTGGATTTCTTCTCCACAACCCCATAAGAGCACTGGCAAGGGAAGTCAGGGCTTTAGGGACTATGAAGCAGAGAAGGGATTGATTCCTAGTGTCGGGTGTGTGTGGGTGTCTTAAAGGTTAGGTTAGCTCTGGTGTAGGCATCCTTAGCTCTTCTAGGAGCTCACCAGCTTAGCATTTAGCTTCTCCCAGCTCCTTGATAGCTTGATAAACCCTACTGTGTGGGCTTGGATGATTTGCGTACCTTGGCTATGTGTAAGCCTGCTTAGTGCCTTATTCCTTGGGGAATCATGCCCAGATTGAGGGTGGCAGTGTTGCTGAGAGATTGATGAGCACGTTGGCCTATGGTTGGGTGGAACGTTGTAGTGACATAGCTGGTTGCGGGACAAGCTCTTTATGAGATAAGTATCTTTGTCTATTTCATCTCTGCAATTATATTGATGGCTAATGAACTATGATGAACATGTTGAATGCCTGAATGTATGTTTGCTTCTGCAGTTTATGTGAATGAGTATGCATCTTAGCATGTTTTAGGTTTTAAGAATTTTATTTTAGCATTTTATGTATGTTCATGTTCATGGGGAAAGTTTCCCAGTTGTTTGATGGTTTGGTACCGTCCTCTTCGCCGGTCGGAGGGTCGGGGACATTACAGTATGGTATCAGAGCTAAAGGTTGCATGACGGGCCTGAATGGGCCATGAAAGGTCAGCTAGCAGAGGCAAGTTTCCTTCTGCCCAGCTTTAAAAAAAATAGAAGAAAACCTGTGCATGACAAGAGAATGTTGGAAAATTCCTCTAAGTATTGGGATCATTGGATCATCGGAGGACTTAGTCTGAAGTCCCACCGATGCATCGGATCACCTAAGCGGAAGGCCGCCCGACGAGAACCACAGAAGAAAATTTTTGGAAGTTTCTCTAAGTGTTCAAGCTATCGAAAAACTTAGTGGGACGCACCTCTGATGTAGTAGAAGTTTTAGGAGAAAGGGTTTTCGATGGCGTCGACGGAGAAAAGACGAAGGAAATAAAATTTTGGAATTTTTTCTAAGTCTGATCATCGACGATCGGTGGACTCAGTTGATTTCATTGCTGATGATAGATGATGGGGGCACCGAGATGTCGGCGGAGATCCTGTGAAGGCCACCAAAACCTCAGCTCGCTTAGTCGAGACCATCGGCAAAATTTAGGCGATGAACCAGCCGATGCGCTGGCAAGAAAATTTCATAAAATTGTCTAAGTGTTAAGACCATCGGTGATCGGTGAAAGTTAGACGATGGAACCACCAATGACTACATCGGAAACATTTAGTTGATTGAGTGTTTGCCGTTGCAGCTGGTTAGTGGACTATCCTTCCGATGGATAGTGGCTTCAACCGCCAATGCCGCAGTGACTAGTGCTTCCAACAGCCGATAAGAAGAAAATTTTTGAAGATTTTGTTTGAGTATAAGGTCGTCGAAAAATAGATGAAGTTCAAGCCGAAATATCGACTCATCTCAGCTGAGGGACGCCGAAATGATGACAGAAGACAGAGGATATGAGCCCTGAGACTGTCGGCAAAAGGTATGTTTCGACTAAAATCAGTGGACGTAGTCGCCAATACGACGGTGGAAAAGAAGGGAAGCTAGTTCGTTGAGCCGCCGATATGGTGGCCGGAAGGAGGAAAAGATAACACACAAGGATTTCTGAAAACTTGTTTAAGTCCGAAAAAAGAAATCGAAACTTTTCACTATCCTTCGAGAAAGGTTCTTCGAAGCTTCATCAGAGATGATCGCTAGAACAGAGCCGCAGTTTCATAGATAAATAGTCGACGACAACGCTGAAACGTTGGCAAAAACTAAAGGATGAAGCAGTCGATGCCGTCGGCAAAATTTAGATGATGGAACCGCCGATGCGGCGACGGACGTCGAAGGAAGTTAGTTGAACGAACCACCAATGAGCCTTGAAAATTTTTAGTTGCTTGGGACTCCATTGTTGTGGCTGCTTAGAAGACTAACCGCTCGATGTTAGCGCACTTGAGTGCGAAGACTGTGGAAGCTACAGTTGTTCGAACCGCCAATGCAGCGGACAAGGAAGGAAGATTTTCCGGAAGAAAAGTTTCTGAAAAATTTGTCCAAGTACCAGAGACGTCAAAAAAACTTAGTTGTTTGGATCGCCAATGCGGTAGAAAACATCGACGAAGTTTAGAGGATTAGACCGCCAATGGACTTCATCAGAAAATATTAGAAGATCGGAGCGTCGATCAGAAAAATTAGTCATTCGTGCATCCACCGTTGTGGCTATTTAGTGGCCTATCCTCCCGACGGACAGTTGTTTCGACTGTCAATCAGAAAATTATAGTTGAAGAGACTGCTGATCGGAAGGGATTAATGGTTGATAAACCACTGTTGCGGAAACCTAGAGAACTAGTCATCTGATGAATAGAGGATCCGATCGTCGATGCCATAGTGGCCAGTGTACCCGATTGTCAATACACCATAGTCCTCAGCATCGTCAATAAATGATAAAGGGCTCGGAAGCTTAGATGGATGGGGATCCGAAACGGTGGAAAATGTTAGCTATTTGACCCTCGATGAACATTCCTTAGCATCACTGATGTAGATCGAAAGCTTAGACCACTACAGGTCTGACATGCTAGAAGGAAATAGATGAACAAACCGTCGATGGGAAGCGGAGGAAATTAGTGGTTTTGGCCGCCGAAACGTTGGAACATTAGTTGGGATGAGACCCGATCCTGTACAAGGAAATTTGGGTTTTTTGAAGTGGATTTTTCAAGCAGTTTTCAACTATTTTTCAGTGGATTTTTCAGCGGTTCCAGGGCTAAAAAGGAAGAAGAATTCTAGGTGGCTGAAGTTGGCAATTTAGACCAAAATATAGTTGTGTTTTTCCTAAATTTGATAACAATCATCATGTTAGAAGTGTTGTGGTTTTTACACCCGAGGTCAGAATGAAGCATGTGGATAGGCATTGGAAAGCTTATCCAGTAGGAAACAAGGGGGAATCCCCAGAGTTCAAATGTGGTGCTGCAAAGTAGTAGTGGCTGTCAGTATGGACAAACCAGTTGTTGTGTGGAAGAGGAGTTCCATGCAAAGATGAGGGATTTGAAAAGGGAAAATTCCTTAAACCCTATCTTTCTAATTATAATTACATTTATAAGTTTCATACATGAAATGTATGAAGACATGCCTTGCATGCATAGGATATTACATGCTGGTAAGAGTAGTGAGAATTATACATGTATAATGAACCACTAATGGTAATTATTGCATTGGTGTTGGCATTAGTGGGAAAACCAACGACAACCTGGAAATTGATGAATATGTTGCTAATGTTGATGAATGTGACCAGCAACCCTACGAAGAAAAGGATAAGGAAACAAGTCCAAAATCAAAATTTGGTGAGCAGATTCTACAATCTCCTGCAAAGGACCAACCAAAATGGTAATGTCAAGGGTGTAAGTAGAACCCACGAAGGTAAGGGTTCAATTATGACAATTGCATGGAGTGGTAAAAGCAAGAGATCTCATGCCATGTGGGTATCTAAAATTTAGACTGCATTCATACAAAAATGTGTCATGCCAGTATGTGTTGTTATGAGCTTGGTAGCCCAAATAAAGTAAGCACTGATGGTCTTGATTATAGTGATGCATCCTATATGAAGTATTCATGGTTAGGCCATGCATGGTATGTTTGAATGCATAAGTATTCCTGAATTAATGCAAGGTAGCATTGAGTGGATATGCATTGAAAGATTTTATAAATCTTGTGGTTATGCATTGAATAGATGCATATGGAAAGTATGAGTAAATGTTGTAGATATGCATACATGAGCATGGGTGCAAATGTTGTGATGCATTGCATGAATGCATCGAGATAATGCAGTTGTCATTATGAATAACTAATGGCTGAAATGATGAATTGATGACAATTCTGGAACCATTTCAAGAGCTATTATGAATGTAGGATAGTAAGTGCATGAAGAGGGTAGTCATGATCAATTGGCTGCCAAAAATGCTCTATGGACGGGCAAGGTGGTACAATGATACACTTGTGAAGTAAGGAGTATCTAAACAATTCATTTAAATTGCATAAATGATGTGACTCTACCTTGCAGTTTTAGTATGACAATGATTGCATGGTAGTATTGATATGCTAATAGGTGGAAGTATTTGAATTTTATAATTCTAAAAATGCTTCAGTGATTGTTGCAGCAATGGGAAAAGTTGTATGCATCAAGACTTACCAAGTGTTTGGCTGGTTGAAATTCAGGTTTCAGGTAGATTTCTTGGAGCATGGAAATGTGAGTAAGACCATGACAAAGGCTGGAATCTACCATGTGAAAGAGCCAAACCTCATGAGAAGAGTCTCATGGTTGTGAACATAGTTTGTATGCTGAATGAATTGTAAATTTCAGATTTAAGAAATTGCTGACAATTACTAATCATGATTGGCTTGCATAGAATTGTGTCAGGAGGACACATTGTAAGTGGGTGTTCATGTTATGCTAGTAAGCGTAAGATCATAATGGGCATAGTGGTGTTGCTTACAAGAGACCCACTAATGAGGATCACCTCATTGCCAAGAAAATCAATTTCTCTAGTAGACAGAGTTGCAATTTCTCATTGAATTTAATTACTAATGTCATTGCTTGGTTATGGAACAATCAATTTGGATTGTATTATCAGATAATGATTGACTGTTTGGCTACTTGATGAATGTGCCAGGGGTACACACTATAGGAATACCATGTGTGATGGCATGTAGGAGCCAAACTTCATGGGAAGTTTTTCCCCTATCTTGGAAATGGGTTTCGGGTGAAACCCCATTGGACATTTTGGAAATGTCTCATCTGCACTACATGTTTAGTAAGAAACATGAGTGAGATGGTATGGATTATGTCGATAAGACATGTGTGAATATGAAATGTAAAAGGAGTTGGGATGGAAAACCAAGGGACTGTCAACTCAGAGAAGAGAGCCCCCATTCCTCCTTAACGAAGGAATACTGCCTCGACAAATGGATAAGTGTTCTCTAACCCTAGCTAAGAATATGCATGTCAAATTGTTAAATTCAATTTGTAGAGCATGTTTCAATTTTATTTCCATTATGGCAGATTGCTTGAGTATGAATAGGGCCTACATGGTTCACATCGAAAAGGGGTGCATACTTTCCTGATGTCGGATCATGAAATGGTTTTCAATATTGATTACACCCTAGGGGGTGGACGCACTCCTAGTGTCTCAATACTTGATAGTGAATGATATGAAATATGATTCCAGTTTTAGAACAATAACGCTGATGAGTTGCTTATATTGCGTGTGTTGTCAGGCTAAATAGATGCAGTCTGGTGTTGCACACTAAATGGACTATGGCTTGGGCTCATCCTACCTCCTACTGAAGAGCACAGAGAAGGAGACATTCCTGAGGGACTGGAGAGCAGAGAAGGGGGTGGTTTCTTGTGTTGTATGGGGTAGTGGAATTAGAGCTCACTGCTGGAAATGAAATCTGGAAATGGTAATGATAAAGTTTCCTTCCCAGTCAGCATGAAGATGTACTGGAAGGAGATGTTGGGCTATTATATGCCTAGGGATCCATAGTAGATCCTGGACCTAGAAATGGTCGTTTATTGTTGATATAAGTGCATGTGTTATTGTTTATGGCCTGATAAACCCAACTGTGTTGGCTTGGTTGATTGGTTGTTGATATAAGTGCAGGTGATTTGTTGACGGTCTGATAAACCCAACTAAAGGTTGGCTTGACTGTGTAATTATTTGATGTTGTGGAAATTGTGGAAAAGTTGCAGTGTTGGCTTGACTACCTGCAGTCTGATAAACCCAACTGTTAGCTGGCTTGGCTGAGTAGCATGATAAACCTAGCAGTGTATTGGTTTGATTGGCTGCAGCCTGATAAACCCAATTGTTTATTGACTTGGATGGACGGTTTGATAAGCCCAACTAAAGGTTGGCTTGACTATGCCTAATATATATATAAAAGGATGTTGTGAAGCAACATACATGCTGACCTAACATCCAAGTCCATAGGCGATCCCAAGGCTTGCAAAGCAAAGGAAGATCCTATGGACCAACGAGGAAACACACAATACAGATAAGTATTGGGTTATTTTACAATTCTTGCTTATGAATATGCATGTGTATATGATTTGGTTATGATGTTTTAAGCTCTTGTTTAAGAGATAAAAATTGATGAGAATAAACTAAACACGTGAATTTATTCAATGTTTGAATATAGGTATCGCTGGAAGCGAGGACTATGAGAGCATACTAGGGGTGCGTGTGGACATGTGACTGTCCTGAAGAGCTTAGAATGAGCAGTAATGAAAAAGGTGCTAGTGAGACTGTGAAGTTCCTAGCAGCCGAGACAAACCATGTGGGGA
>LPNX010155879.1:560443-589720 GCA_001517045.1 Pseudotsuga menziesii
GTTAAATCCATGCCCAAGAATGGACATGAATGAGCTTATGTGCCTGTTGGGAAGGCATGAGAAATATGAAAGTCTCCTTGATGAGACTTGGAATGTCATGCCAATTGGGCAATTAATTGACTGATTTTAAAGCCTATATTATGCTTGGTCTAACAGAATTTCAATGGTGCATTTCAGAGGTGAGAAAAGTGAAATCCAGTAATGCACATTGATCATGGCAGCAGACCAAAGGCTGTCAGACTTGGCTAGAAGTCTTCTTCAAACAATTGCCAAGACCCAAGAAAATCTTGGAGAGATGCTCAAGATACAGAAAAGTTCCTAGACTTGGGGACGAGCTAAAAGTTGAGAACCAGCAAGAGAATCTCGTGGAAGCTGAGGGGCTTGGTCTTGAAAGTTCAAGTAAATAATTGATCGTGGGACAGATCTGCAAAATTTTGAAATTTTGATGTGTAAATGGTATATGTGTTCCTATGTATTGGAACACCGAGGACAGTGTTATTCCAAGGGGGAGGGGATTTTAATATCCCCGGTTCTAGCCCCAGTTGCATTAAAAGATTCATGATGTATATGTTGTAATTAATCGTGGTGTGGAGCTAAAGGCAAAATCCCCACCATCGATTTGGTTGTGTTATGTTTCGACAATAGGGATCGTTGCCAATGGTATATCGTGCTATCCGGCACACAATAATTTTGCATCATGTAAAGATGCACATTAATTAAAATAAACCTACAGCTAGCTACGACGGTGCAACGTTAAATGAAAAGGGCATGATTTCCTAAGGTTAAGGGGGGGATTGTCTAACCCATGGGAGCCATTAGGGAAAATCCATGTGTCAAACCTTAAACCCCTGTTTAGTTGAGGTAATTAATGCTGAGTAGGGGTGGGTGCCAGGCTTGCCCCCACATGCCTCCACCAGCTGGTTCAGTCACGCACAAGCTGGGAGTGGTCTCCTCACGCGTCGTTTGGGATGCTGACCAATTTGTCCACTCTCTTGGATCATGGGTTGTTCATTTTCCTTAGGCAAAGCGGGGATAAAAGGGATTACAATCCATTGATTAGGGGTTCGTTCTCCCTTCTCTCATGGGTGCTGGTCTGTGGATCTGTTCTTCCTCCTGTTCACGTAGGGGATCGTTTTCCATTTTCCCATTATCAGACTGTGTAATCCATTCATGCCAAGGGCTGTGGTCTGTTACTCTCACATATTTGTGGTCTATGTACCTGTTTTTCCCTTGTCTAGGATTAGGAATCAAACTTCTCTCCTGTTTTCGAGCTATGTAATGTTTCTGTGGCTTAGCTGTGAGATCAGTTGCTATTCTTCCCCTGAAACTGTGGCTTGTTGTGTTTTTCCCCCACATTATTTGTTGCTGTGAATGCAATCCTCTTTTGGTTGCTGCTGAGTTGTTTTGGCCACGCTAGGGCCAAGAACAACTCTAAATCATCTTGTCTGACCTGAGCGGTGTTCACCTTTTCATTTGGGATTGTCACCCTATTGTCTTCACATTCTTCATAGAGCTGTCAACTATTTGTTTTGCTGCATGCATGCAGTGGTTGGTCTTCGAACTGTGTGGAGTGGGATTGAAGGCTGGGTATGCTTGAGAAACCTGGGTTTGGGGAGCCACACAGATAGATTTGGATGGTTGGATTTCTTCTCCACAACCCCGGAAGAGCACTAGCAAGGGAAGTCAGGGCCTAAGGGACTGTGAAGCAGAGAAGGTACTGATTCCTGGTGTCAGGTGTGTTTGGGTGTCTTAGAGGTCAGGCTAGCTCTAGTGTAGGCATCCTCAGCTCTTCCAGGAGCTCACCAGCTTAGAATTTAGCTTCTCCCAACTCCTTGATAGCATGATAAACCCTACTCTGTGGGCTTGGCTGATTTTCCTACCTTGGTTATGTGTAAGCCTGCTTAGTCCCTTATTCCTTAGGGAATCATGCCCAGCTCAGGGGTGGTAGTGTTGCTAAGAGATTGATGAACATGCTGGCCTATGGTTGGGTGGGACGTTGCAGCGACATAGCTAGTTGCGGGACAAGCTCTTTATGAGATAAGTATCTTTGTCTATTTCATCTCTACAATTATATTGATGACTAATGAACTATGATGAACATGTTGAATGCCTGAATGTATGTTTGCTTCCGCAGTGTATGTGAATGAGTATGCAGCTTAGCATGTTTTAGGTTTTAAGAATTTTATTTCAGTATTTTATGTATGTTCATGTTCATGGGGCTAGTTGCCTAGTTTTTTGATGGTTTGGTAGCGTCCTCTTCGTTGATCGAAGGGTCGTGGACATTAAATTAAATCCATGCAAATGATGTCTAAATAACAATACACAAAAGGAAATTCATATAAAAGACTTAAGTTCTAGATCTGATGTATAGATAAAACATGGCTTAATAGAGGGCCATCATCTCCCCCACACCAAATATCTTGCATGTCCCAATGCAAGGAAACAAAAATGATATAAAAAGTTGATAACACAACCCACTAAGACCCCCAAAGCATTAACCAACACCTACACCTATGGAGAAGAAGGAACTGGTTATGGTTGGGCGCTCTTGAGTTCTTATAACTGTTGTTCATTTTTCTTTAACTAATTTGTCGAACTCCTATTGGATCTTGTCATGTCATCAACTAACTTCTACGATGAGTTAACTTTATATTTGAGAATCCCATTCTTCTTCTTAATATGTCAGGTAAGGAGAGCATACTCTTGAACTTCTCCAGTTCACTGAATATTCCCCTTTTGAAAGTAATCATTCATTGACAGCTGAGAAGGAAATATGGAAGGATTTTGAACTCGAGTTGGTGTACTCAAAGGACTAAAAGTAGAATGCACAGGGAATAAAGACTCGATGGTAGAATGTAACAGATATGGAGGGGTCGAGGATACACATTGTGATAAAGTGGATAGAGGAATTTAATTTTGGGATGGAGGAGCAGACGACGAAATATGAACAGGCATGGAATTCAAGGAGGTTTTCACAATATATCCTTGGGTCATAGTTTTGGTAGCCATGTTGTGATTAAATTGACAAGCAAGTCGACTGTCAGATCCTTTTGACAACTTTACTCCCATTTGATCTGGTTTGGTAGAGAAGGGAAGACTCCCTAATTGTAAATCAATTTTATGTTTCTTCTTAAGATCAACTTTCTTTTCCTATAACTGGGCCTTAGCTTTCCCTTTATGGCTATGGCTGTCAGCACAAGACTCTGGGATTTTATCTAAGTTATCATTTAAATGTAGAGATTGCGACTGAATTGATTGAACGGGGGCAAGAGGAGTTTCAACTGAAAAAACAACATGTGGATTGGGAAGGATAAGGAGAAACTGCTCCCAACTCTGACTTTTCTTCTTCAACTTAGCCAAAATTACCATTTTGATAAGGTCGTGATGATCGATACTACCGGTATGGTTTTCAGTGTTTTTCCTAACCTGAGAGGCCATCTTACTTAGGATTTTCCAGAAGTAGAAAGGAAAATTGACAAGTTTCCCAAATTCAAAAATGAGACAACAATCTAAAATGACAGGTTTTAAAGATAGAAAATATACCTTCACAAGTATTAAACTTGTTAGCATTGTTTTTCACTCCACGTATGATGATCAAAAAGGTAAGAGGGAGCAAGCGTAACCTAAAAACGCATGAAAAATTCTAGTCGAAGGGTGGCTGAGAAATTGTGTTAAAGGGGATAGCATTTCTACGGTAGCAATCTGAAGAAAGACAAGACAAATCGACAAATGAAATGGTTTTCACAAATACCATAGGGAAGTCCAATTTTCCTTTGCATTTTTGCAAAATGACGTTAAAGAGACCACAAGTTCCGAGGGCGATGATTGACAGAAGACAAATCAACAGATGAGATTTATTTCATCGAATCAAGGTGCTCGCGAAATTTTTGGTCCCCTGATCCACAAAATGGTTTAAAAGGGAGGTAGCATGCAACGATGCAGATCTTGCAAAGGGAAGATCTACGATGAAAATTTTGTTC
Organism: Pseudotsuga menziesii; assembly: GCA_001517045.1. Taxonomy (NCBI): domain Eukaryota; kingdom Viridiplantae; phylum Streptophyta; class Pinopsida; order Pinales; family Pinaceae; genus Pseudotsuga; species Pseudotsuga menziesii. Next base: position 564,424 of record LPNX010155879.1, read on the forward strand.
GCTAGTGGTACATGCACGAGATGAACCTTCTCTGGGATTCGCGAAAAATGGTACCTCTCTCACACGTGTACAGATGGAAGCATGGAGGTTTCGAATCAAAAGGTCTAAAATGGTGGTGTTCGTCAAAATGTCGTGGAAAGGAATACCAGGGATGAAAGGTACGGCTTTGCATTTGATCTGCTCGTTCTAAAAACACCATGTCAATGTGATATCCCAAGATAGATTTGCAAAGGGCTGAAGGTGATAGGTAATCAGATGCCTCGACACCATTGGAGCATGCCTACGATGGAGAAGTTGGCTCCACAATGTAGGTAACCATCCTAGACCCAAAGGTCACTACCTCAAATGTGCATAAATCTAGAAAATATCCCGAAATATCCAATTGCAGAGGGATGGTAGGGCTTCCACATGAAGCAGGGAGACAAATATAAGAAAAGAATACTCTGATACCATCATCAGGTGAGGGTAGAAAATTACAAATGTCTCTTCCATATGCCGAGAGCCAAATGGGAAAATAACAGGGACTGACACCAAGGGTCATTTCCATGGCTAGCGGAATAACATCGTAGCATAAAAGCCGGCGTGACTAGGATCTCCACATAAATGCTAGAACCAAAAACCACGTGACCACTCATGATGTCAACAAGCTACTCAATGGTGAAGTGTGTGGGGCTGCTGATAAGGTCATCGTCATGTTTTCCTTTCTAGCTCTATATAAAGCACCATTTTCAGAGCCATTAGGATACAGAGTCTCGGTGAACATAGAATGAAAGTTGAGAAGGTCAAGTGTCAGTCTACTGTAAATCCTGAAATCCTTTAGGGAGGCCTTCGATGGTTTCTATTTTTGCAAAATCAGTTTGTCAGAGTGTTTTCTTGGTTGGTAAACCCTGGCCCAGAATCCTGTTGTTCCTAAGTTCCCATGCTATGGGAATTCCAACCATCATGGTAGGGACGTTCATTGTATTAGAAAATCCTTCTAGCATCATAGAGGTCATGACAAGGACGTTCATCGCATTAGATGGACCTCCTGAGGCTAGTGAGGGAATTACTAACATAATAGAAGGTTGCACCCCTCCAGAGACAGTGTCTGGAATTTCCTGTCCAATGGGCATCCCTCCAAAGCCTCCATATGTGATCGTTGTCCTTAGAGTCCCAACACGCAGTGGCCATTGCTAGAGGTGACCCATTGGAGCGAATGCTCATATGGGAGGAGTGGGAGTCCAAATTCTTCATCACCGAATTTGTGAATTCCACATGCCAACTTTATCTTGGAGGGTGATGAAGTCGAGAGTGCACTGCACCATGAGACCTGCAGAAGGATTCCCCTCCTAAGAGGAGGCAAGCATAAGAACGACCAGCCTCCTCAAGGATCTAACACTGTCAGAAGCAGTGTGGCCCTTCTTCAAATCCCCTCAAATAACAATGTTACCAGGAAAAAAGGGTGCGAGGAGGAAGGCTGAGCACAGAAAGAACACAAACTCTCTTGCCTCCAATAATCCCATGCAGAAAGGTGCCTTTGAGCACAGAACAAACACAAATTGCCCAGGGGGACACGTTGCAGACCTAGGAGGAGGACGAATGATCCAAGCCAATTCTACGACACCCCACCTGGAGATTCCCCAAAATTCCATTTCCAAGATAGGCGATCCTAGAATCCAGAGACATTGTGTTTCCATTACGACCTGCATGCACAATTTGCTCGATGATGCTTTGTTTTATATATATGTAAATCATGGTAGAAAGGCCACGTCCTGGTCTGTTAGATTTTTTATCATGATTTTAAACGACTTCTCACCCTGTTATGAGATTAGTTTAGGGGGCCTGAAGCGCTATAAAGGGACTCCCCGTCGAGGGAGAAAGGGTTGGTTGGTTTTGAATTTGCAAGACTATTGTGTTTATAATAATTTTTTGATTAATACAAGTACAGAGCCGAATGTTGGTTATATGAATGCAAGAACTCCCATGTGTTTCTAAATTATAGTCTATGATTTTATTTTTCTCATGTGCATGTGCTTCCTGTTATCCTTTACATTATGTTTTTCTTAATATTGTAGGCTCAATGTATAATGGTTAGGAATTCATACTCATATGCTCCTGCCATTGTCTCTGATATCCACCAAACACTTCTTCCAAAACTGGCATGGAATTCATCCCTGTAGTGCTCTACGCTAGCAGACTGTCATCATTCTATGATTCCCACCAGACCCCAAACATAACAACCATGATCAAGACAGTACCTTGCTCCCGTAAGCTTTTTCCTATACAAACTCCTCTGTTTTCTTGGGATTTTTTACTCCATAGCCCGATATATCTTCATTATGTTTCCAACCACCAAATATTTGATATCCATTTTGTGACATTATGTCTGGCCTTGTTATACATCTGTGAGATATCCCTCTCTGGAATTAGAGAAGCCAGATCCCTTTCCTAAAGTGGTTGTGTTGTTACCTCGAAATATGCATTCCCGTAGCCTTGGGTGCGATTCTAGGTGCTAACAAATTGGTGCCGTTATCGAGGATGAAATTGAAAATCATCCTTGGGAATAACGACAAAGATTCAAAGGAAAAAGGGGGTTTTGTGGGAAAAAAGAAGCCCATACATGTGACAAGAGGTTGCTTCATTTTCCCTGGATACTCCATGTTAAAGTTTCTTAAATATTGAGTCCACGGGGGAGATCAGCCACCGAAAAGAATAGTATGGGGAGGAAGGTTCGAATCCTCCTGAAATCATGGGTAACAATTCCACAGATCAAACTGTCGATGGTGAACGGCAGTCGGACATCCCGAAGACAATAAATCTTTCACTCGGGGATTTCCAAAGACCCATGTTCCTATTATTGCAACAGTACCGCTATTGTTGCGATCTCAAAAGTCAAGTCTCTATGAAGCATTAGTAACCTCTATGATGCGGGTGGATTCACAGTAAAAACATGACTAATCTTGAAGAAAAGACAAAGTACTTAAGATTTAACTTTTTCCATAACGTCTTGGTTTTTCTTGTAAATATTTCATCCTTTTTTCCTAAACTTGCTAAAACAATCTATCATGGCTTGTTTCGCCCCAAGAAAAGTTGTAATTTCCCTCTAGTCTATCCTTCCTTGCAAACAGAGGGTATTTTTCCGTCCTGTACATATGATTTTTTCTTATACCTTCCACCTGAGACCCCGGACATTAAAGGGCAGCCTAATAGGCCTCGTGATGTTGTTTCTAAGGGCATGACTTTTCCATAAGACCCCATTGCCTCCAGTACCCAAATATGATATATGCCTCTTCGCCTGCCTCATATCCTTCACGATTTCCTTGAAAAACACTATAAATATCTTCCCAAGTTTGATGGAAAACCTGAAGGCCCTGTCGCTAAGAAACATCTACAGGATTTTGAGTACTTTCTTGATCTTTTTGAGATAGATCATGATGATTTCTGTATGAGGGAATTTTCCCAACCCCTGCAAGGCAACGTAAAAACTGGTTTAGGGATCTGTAGGTGGAATCTATCCCTACACAAGAAGATTTTTCTTATACATTTTTGGACTTCTAGGGTGAAAGGAGGTCATTAGACCAAATACTATTCAAGTTTTACTCTATGAGGAAAGACAAAGGAGAACCTACGTCAAGATTCAACAAAAAATTTGCGAGCTTCTATTATGGCATTCCCAAAAAAATTCAGCCCTTAGAGGGTGCCGCAAAGCTGCATTACACATTTCTTTTCCCCCCCAATTTCTCTCTATTTCTATTGGAGAGAAAATCATTTTCATTACATGAGATGTTTGTTGATGCGTTGGAGGTCGAAGAAAATTTTAGGCTGTCAGGAAGGCTCCTAGGCTAGAGCGATAATAATGGAAATGACAAAAGGGTGAACCAGGTAGAGCTATGTGAGACGAAAGAGGAATCCCCTTGGGAATTGGCCCCTTTCTCCCATAGACGGAGAGAAAGCCAAGTTGGCTATGAAAAGATGGGTTGTTTTACTGGTTTCGTCTCTGGAGATTGCAACTAGCCTATTCCGAACTGCGCGTAGATAGCCCCAAGTGAGATTTTGGCACACCCATATATGATGAATACGAATATGACTATTGGGGTGGTGTGCTTGAGTGAATTGATGGGTATCCTATAAATATAAGACCAGACAGGGAAAGAGACATGGTTTCTGAAATCAAATCTTCTCCATATATTTCAAGGCTGAAGACCTCGTGTCAGGGCGAAAGGTTTTTTGGTTTTGTTGAGGTAGATGACTATGCCTTTGCTGGAGCATATCCAAAAGATGAAGTTCTGGCTCCTAAGGAGTGGATCCAGAACCACGATATGCCATTCAAAGACTACCTAGGATGCTATGTGCATGGTTCCTTAGGAAACCAACCCTATCATAGGCCTGGGGGGTTTACTTTTAAACAATTCTCCCAAGATAATTGGATGGCAGATCCCTCTAGGCAATGCAGTGATCTTTATGGCCGTGTCCTTGATTATATGGAAAGATTTCTCGACCAGGAATACCACCGAGGAGTAGACGAAGACCCCGAAAAGGATACTTCTATGTGCATCCTGGGCCAAAATATAGAGTTGGTCGATTCTATTGAAGAGCACAACATCGCTTTCTTCGCGACACTTGTGAGGAATCAAGCCTCTCCATGGTGCTAGAAGAATGGCAATTGGAAAAAAAAATTCACGTCAAGTGAACAACCGAACCATTCGACAGCCATCAGGATTTCTATGATTCGGTATTAGAATACATGGCGATACTAGAAGGGGGTAATGAATGGTTAAACCTCTATTGCAAAAATAAATTTCTTAATTGTAATTCTGTGCCGCTAGGTTTTTTGATATTGCTTTCGGCCCAACATGAAAAGAAATGGGGTTTATGGGACCATATGCTCAGTTGGCTTCATTGGAAGTTAGATATTACCTAAAATAGGGAATGAGATCCAGTAGTTAAAAAAGATAGATAAAGATGAATAAGCTTAGTATAACGAGCATTTATTTTTAAGCAGTTTTCCAATGCCTGCAAAGTTTTTTAGTTAGTCTCGTTGTTTGGTTTAACTTTGGTATTTGGAGAAATTTTTTAAGTTTGCAGTGAAGCGAAGGGAGCCGCCCAATGGATTTTGGCACTTCGTCTACATTTTTTTTTGCGACCTCACAGGGAGGACAACATCCCTAGCTGGAGCCACTTATTAGCGTTGTTTTTGGCTCCACGTAAGATGATACAAAAGGTAAGACAAAGCAAGTGTAGCCTAAAAACTCATGAAAATTTCCAGTCGTAGAGTGGACGAGAAATTGTGTTAAAGGGGATAGTGTTTCTATAGTAGTGATCTGAAGAAAAGCTAGATCGACAGATGAAATGGTTTTCACAAATACCACAGGGGAAATCCAAATTGCCTTATGTTTTCACAAAACGACGTTAAAGAGACCACAAGTTTCGAGGGCCACGATTGATAGAAGAAAGATCAACGGACGAGATTGATTTCGCTTGATCAAAGTGCTCGCAAAATTTTTGGTCCCCCGATCTGTGAAATGGGTTAAAAGGGAGGTAGCATTCAACGATGCAGATATTTCCAAGGGAAGATGTATGCTGGACATTTTCTCTGCTAGTGGGACATGCATGAGACCTCTCTCACACATGTACGGCTGGGAGTGTGGAGGTTTCGGATTGAAAGGTCTACAATGGTGGTGTTCATGAAAATGTCGCAGAAAGGAAGATCATGGACAAAAGGTATGACACCTCAAATGATCTGCTCGTTCTAAAAAGATCATGTCAATGTGATATCCCGAGACAGATGTGCAAAGGGCCAAAGGTGACAGGTAATCAGATGTCCTGACACCATTGGAGCATGCCTATGATGGAGAAGTTGGCTCCATGATGTAGGTAACCATCCTGGACCCAAAGGTCACTGCCTCAAATGTGCATAAATCTGGAAAATGTCCTGAAAGATCGAATTGTAGAGGGATGGTAGGGCTTCCACGTGAAGCAAGCAGATGAATATAAGTAAAGAATACTCTGATACCATCATCGGGTGAGGGTATACAAATAAAAATGTCTCTTCCATATGTCGGGATCCGAATGGGAAAATAATAGGGACCGACGCCAAGGGTCATTTCCACGACCAACGAAATAACATTGTAGCATAAAAGACGACGTGACTGGGATCTCCACATAAATGTTGGATCCAAAAACCATGTGACCACTTGTGTTGTCACGAGGCTACTCGATGGTAAAGTGTGCAGGGGTGCTGACAGGGTCATCGTCATGTTTGGCTTTCTAGCTCTATATAAAGTGCCATTTTCAGAGCCATTAGGAGATAGAGTCTTGGTGAACGTAGAATAAAAGTTGAGAAGGTCGAGTGTCAGTCCACTATAAATCCTAAAAACCTTGAGGGAGGCCTACGATGGTTTCTGTGTTTGTGAAGTTGGTTTGTCGAAGTGTTTTATCGATTGTTAAACCTTGGCCCAGAATCCCACTATTCCTAAGTTCCCATGCTAGGGAAATTCCAACCATCATGGTAGGGACGTTCATTGTATTAGAAAATCCTTCCAGAGTCATCAAGGTCATGACAAGGACGTTCATCGCATTAGATGGACCTCCTGAGGCTAGTGAGGGCATTACCCTCATAATAGAAGGTTGCACCCCCACAAAGACAGTGTCTAGAATTTCCTGTCCAATGGGAATCCTTCTAAATGTGATCGCTCCCCCCAAATCCCCGGCACGCGGTGACCATTGCTAGCGGTGACCCATTGGACCAAATGCTCCTATGGTAGGAGTGGGAGTCCAAAGTCTTCATCAACACCTTTGTGAATTCCATGTGCCAACTTTATCTAGGAGGGTGATGAAGTTGGGAGTGTGTCGCGCCATGAGACCTGTAGAAGGATCCCCTTCCTAAGAGGGGGGGAGCACAAGAATGACCAACCTCCTCAAGGGCCTGACATTGTCAGAAGTAATGCGGCCCTTATTTAAATCCCCTCAAATAACAATGTTACCAGGACAGAAGGGTACGAGGAGGAAGGCTAAGCACACAAAGAACACAAACTTTCTTGCCAGCAATAAGCCGATGCATAAAGGTGCCTTTGAGCATGGAACGAACAAAAATCACCTAGGGGGACACATTGCAGACCCAAGAAGAGGATGAATGATCCAAGCCACTTTCGTGACACACCACTTGTATATTCCTCGAAATGTCATTTTCAAGACAAGCGAGCCGGGAATCTAGAGGCGTTGCATTGCATTTACGACCTGCATGCACGATTTTCTCCATGATTCTTTGTTTTATATATATGCAAACCGTGGTAGAAAGGCCATGTCTAGGTCTGTTAGAGTTTTGATTGCAATTGTAAACGACTTATCTCCCTGTTTTGAGATTAGTCTTGGGGGCCTAAAGCGTTATAAAGGGACTCCTCGTCAAGGGAGAAAGGGTTGGTTGGTTTTGAGTTTGCAATACTATTGTGTTTATAATACTTTTTGAATTAATATAAGTACAGAGCTGAATGTTGGTTATATGAATGTGGGAATTCCTATGTGTTTCTAAATTACAGTCTATGATTTTATTTTTCTCATGTGCATGTGATTCATGTTATCCTTTACATTATGTTTTTATTCATATCATATCCTCAGTGTATAATGGTTAGGAATTCATACTCATATAATCCGACCATTGTCTCCAATTTCAACCAAACACTTCTTCCAAAACTAGCATGGAATTCCAGTGTATAATGGTTAGGAATTCATACTCATATAATCTGACCATTGTCTCCAATGTCAACCAAACACTTCTTCCAAAACTAGCATGGAATTCATCCCTGTGGTGCTCTACACTAGAGGACTATCATCATTTTGCAATTCCCACCAGACCCCAAACATAATGACCGTGATCAAGACACTAACTTGCTCCCGCAAGCATTTTCCTATGCAAATTGCTCTGTTTTCTTGGGAATTTTGACTCCATATCCCGATATATCTTCATTTTGTTTCCAACCACCAAATATTTGATATCCATTTTGTGACATTATGTCTGGCCTTGTTATACATCTATGAGAGATCCCTCTCTGGAATTGGAGAAGCGAGCTCCCTTTCTTAAAGTGGTTCTATTGTTACCTCAGTGTCCCCCTTCCTACGGCCTTGGGCACGATTCTAGGTGCTAACAAAGCCTTTTGATAACCATTAATGCACTGGCCAATTCAACTCGTATCCAATTCTTTGCAAACCCCTTTTCTCCTTTGACTATAAAAAACTCGGGCTTGAAGACGAAGTCATAACTTTGTCAAGAGAGCTTATAATTCTTAAACCAACGCTCGCCAGTCCGGGGCAGCCCTATAGCTTGAGAAATTGATTCCTTTGTAACAGAGAAGGATAGCGGACCTATTCACGCTCAGTTTCCATCAAACCCTAGAGATAAATGTAATGAAACCTCATCACCATGCCCAGAGAGAGAAGTTAGAAAAGGATTACATCCTGCTAACATAAAAATCTCATGACACTCCTAGAATCCAGGAAAATCTAAAAGATCGGAGAAGGATGTGGGTTCATGTCGGTTTATCATGGATGGAATGCAGAGAATCAACACGTAGTGGTTGCGAGTGCGCAAAGGATGGAAGCACATACAAATGAAAACAAACCCCCCTTTTTTACTTTCATGTCAGGGTCGATCCATTATTACCAGGAGTGTCATCCAGAAAGCGTGATGTTAACGAAGTGGGAGAGCTTACAAATGATGATACAAATAGTTATTTCATTGTTTCTTTAATACTTCCAAATCCGATAATCATCAGCCACTTCAGGCCACGTGTTCATATGTACAAGCTGGTTTTGCCAATGATCGATTCATAATTAGATAAATGAAAAGTTGAATAAAGGCATACCGATTTGAGGATAACATTTTGATAAAACAGTATATACCTGCATCCTTATAAGCTAACTATAACATATGAAAAATAAAATGAGGTCTCAGAAATATAAATGGAAAATTTATGCCCCAAACGTTTAAAAAAATGTGAGGTGTTATAGTTAAAAGATTCGAGTTGCCTGAAGATCTGAATTATTCCATCATCGAACTGGAATTGGAAAATTACCCATTATCTTAGTGCCAAAATGTGGTTAGAAACTTAATAGTTTGTATATTTTCTTTAGGCACTTAAATACTTGTTGTAGATCATCAAACGTAATACCTTCTCCTTGACACTTTTCATACCAAATTGGAAACTAATCATAGATCATTGTCCAAATCAAAGATTTGGAGATTGATAATTTTAGAATAAGAGTAGATTTAGTCTTCCTTTTTTTCATGGTACCAATGTAGATCTAGTGACAAGAATAATTATTAAAAACCCATAAAATGATTAATCCACACATAATTAATAAATCTAACTTTTGTGAAAGATGAAGATGATTGTAGTATGTAGTTGTGGACTAATGATATTTGTGAAACAGATTTTGAATTTTATCAAACTCAAATATCAGCAATTATTAACTGATCTAAAGTTACTTTTACCTATGCATTTTAAATTTATCAGTTCTCAATCTAGCACCTTATCCAGTACTGCATCCAGTACTGTTGTTGCTAAGATGCCAAAATATCCCCATATTTTCAAAAGATTGTTGATATTTCCATCAGTAAGATACTGAGGATAAAGTACAGAGATCCAACTTGTCATGTCCTAGTCATGAACAAAAAGGGAATTGATCAGCAAACTAAAATCACAATAAAAAAGATTTTAAAAGACGCCCATTACTTATTAATGCAATTCAAATGCATATTCACTTCCCTTCTTTATACAGAAAATTTATCATGGATTAACATGTTTTGCTTGAACAAGAGTTACACACAATGAAATTCATAAAATACCAATCAAATTAGTTCATCTTTACACAAGCATGTGCAAATGATAAGGATAAGGTTCATTGTTAAGTTCATTGAATCATTAAACATTCGTACACTCTGGAGGCGTCATCCTCCTATATAGTAAGGATTCGAAAGTAGAGAATTAAATCACCTTAAGAAGATTATCCAATGTCTGTCATTAAATGTCATTAAATTTAATTTTAACCTAACACATCTTTTAGTTTTTATAAGAGTACCTCGTTCATACAAGAAAATATGGATAAAACATCATAATGAATGCTAAAGTCAGAACCCATTGCCAGTGATCCTTTTCAGAACTACAATGGGGAAATTATAATATCCAAGAAATTTCTTCCGCAAGAAGTATGCCCCATTTCCAACAAGCATGTTCAGTACACTGATGGGTTTACTTGGTCATACCATAGGACAGTACCCGCTGCCAGCATACCTATTTAGCATCCCTTCGGGTTAACCTCTTACATCCTTTTACCTTCAAAGGATCTTGTCCCATATTCACCTTAAAGATAGGATTTATAAGTTACTTACGTAGAGGTGAATGGGGGAGCTGCTTTAAAAAAATTTCCAGGAGCGGAATGGTATTAGGTTGGAAGCTTTTCCTAGAACAATGCTTGTAAGAGTTTGGTTGCATGAACGATTAACTCTCACAATTATATTAATTCAATGGAAAGGCTATAGTCATATCTATTAAGGCCAACATATAATAACCAAAATATTCTTTAATATCAACAGTTATCTTCCTATGAGCTTATTGTGGTCTCTTTAGAAAAATAATTTAATGCCCTTACCAGTTACTAATTGTAAAATTACTTGCTCAGTCAAGTGTAAAACCAAGTCAAAGCATACTAGTGTACTTATGGTTTCATAAGTTGAACAACTTAAAGCAAGTCGAGCTGGTAGAAAATCTGTATAAATAAAGGAATACAAATCTGAAAACAATAGATATCTAGTTATATGATAAAGGGTATTCATTTACATTAGAAAATCAACAACCCAGTACAACTAATAAATATCTTTGAAAAAGTTTTATCCCTTTTCATAAAATATAAAAAAGAAATAAAATAACTTCCCCTTTTTTTTAAAATGTTCTGGGTTGTTCCTGAAAATAGAAGATACCTGCAAAACTTTAAGAGAACTTAAGAAAAATGAATAAAAAACATTCTTGTACATATTTACAAGGAAAATTTCAATCAAACATCATTCAGGAGGAAAGAGGTGAAGGAGTTTCTTCTTCACCTACCAATTCCAAATCAAATTGGTGAGTTAAACCACGAATGAATTCTTTCTTGAACATAGGTTTTCGATATACTTTAACCAGTGCCCATTTACCACAAAAGTTACCTTCTCATCATCAATTTTTCTTATTTTTACAGAACCATTATAAAAAACAGTTATGATTTCATAGGGTCCCATTCATCTGGTTGTGAGTTTACCTTTACAAATTTTAAACCTTGAATCAAACAGCAGAGCCCAGTCACCTTCTTGAAAAACCTTCTGATTTAAGAGCTTGTTATGCCACTTGACTCTCTAATTCTGAATTAAAATAGTTCTTTGAACAACATCTTGTATGATCTTGTCCTATTGATTTAACTATTTCAGCCTTTGTTTCTGGGCCTCATCCAAATTTAGTCCTAACTATTCGGTGCTTTGGAAAGTCTTTACCTGGAATTCTATAAGAAGAAACACTTGTTTTCCATAGCTAAGTTCATATGGGGTATGAACCCTAGTATTCCTCCATGTAGTCCTGTAGGCCCATAAATCCTCCAGAAGCCTATATTCCCAGTCCTTATGATGCATTTGTATGGTCTTGGTAAGTATGGCTTCCAACACTTTATTTGTTGATTCTACTTGACCATTAGCTCGGGGATGGTATGGAGAGGATTTACAATGTTTAATCCCATATTGTTCTATCAATTCTTTCATAGATTTAGAAACAATTTGTACTCCATTATCAATCACAATTTCACGGGGAACACCAACACAAGTAAAAATGTCTTCATAAATAAATTCTATGATTGATTTCTCAGTAGCCCTCAATAAATTTTTCGCTTCTACCGATTTAGTCACATAATTAGTATAAACTATGATATATTTCTTTTTTCATGACATGGGTGAGATTGGACCAACGAAATCTAACCCCCAGTTTGAAAATGGTTCAATCATTACCTGTGTTTTCAAAGGCATTTCATCAGTGGCTGTAGGTCTTCCCATTAGTTGACAACTGTCACAACTCCTTACATATTTTGCAGCATCTTTAAAGAGTGTGGGCCAATAGTATCCCTGATGTAACACTTTGTAGGCTGTGCGTTTATCTGAAAAATGACCTCCACAATGCCCATTATGGCAAGCTTGAAGGATGTGATACATCTCATCCTCTCTTACGCATCTATGAATTGATGAGATATGGACCTGTTTGGAACATATCGTTACCTTCCCATGAGTAGTTGGAACTTTGTTGAATAATTATTCACTTTTGATGTGATGGAAAATGAACTAGTACCTTACACATGGCTAGATAATTGGCTATGTCTGCAAACCAAGGAATTTAACAACAACAACAAACAAATGTTCGTTAGGAAAATCATCATCTACTAGAATATTTTCACTATCATGAGTAAGTCGAGAAAGAAAATATGCAACTAGGTTTTCTTTCCCTAGCTTATCAATAATCGTGATATTGAACTCTTGTAACAATAAAATCCATCATGTAACCCTGTCACTAGTTATATATTTATTCATTAAGAACTTAATAACAAAATGATCAATATGAACAAAAACATCATAACCAGTAATGTAATGTTTAAATTTATTAATAGCGTGAACTACTGCTAAGAATTATTTTTCAGTCACAGTGTAGTTCAGTTCAGCTGGTGGCAGAAATGAACTGATCTAAAATGTTATCCTCGGTCTAATATTCTAACCCTTTATATTGACTGATAGACAGTAATATTTTTTCAACTTCCTCTTCCCCATATGGGATTTCCAACCATAACATTTCTGCTACTAGTTGAGCTGGTGGATACATGGTAAGATTTTGCAGAGAAGGGTCGTTTGATATTGTTAATATCCCTTATCTATAACCCTTAAAAGCATTATTTGTGGCCAACCAAGGTCTTCCTAATATAACCGGATGTTCCTTGGAAGGATCCTTAGTCTGAAGAACCAAGAATTCCATTGGATATTCCCAGGAGGCCACAGTAACGATATTGTCATCAAGCACCCCTACAGGTTTTATAATGCTCTTATCTACTAACTCTAAAATTGTTGGAGTAGGTTTGAGCATGTTATTTAATTGTAGTTCCTACAAATTAGACATGGGAATAATGTTAATTTCATCCCCCAAACCAATCAATGCATTTCCTATGGAAACATTATTAATTATTATGGTTAAAATAGGGTTTCTAGGATTTGCAAATTTTGGAAGTATAGGATGATCTGGTATATAATCATATAGTTGGCCTAACACATGTATGGATAGTGGATCTTTCAGTTTTCTCCCAAGTTTCTTTAAACAGAGCTCTCTTATCATCTTTGAGTAAATGGGAACATCCCTAATAGCTTGAAGCAAAGGGATTCAAATATAGACATTCCTCAGGTCACTTGCAAAATCAAATTGAGGTCGTACCACATATTTTTCTATGGAAATCCTCTCCAGATATGGAGGAATACCTGATGTATGTGGTTGCGCTGTGTGTTGTTTTTCCTGCATGTGAGCATTACTCAAGCATTAGGATTTCCTTCCTCTACCTAGCTCTCCTCATTTTCTTCCTCAAATTCCTCTTGGAGAATATTAGCAGGATTTTTCCTATTTAAAGTCTTCCCAAACCAAGTTGTATATCCTGAATTGGTATTACATTTATAGAAAAGATTGGGGAATGTGGTACCTTAGCATTGTTAAGAGGTCAAGGAATTATGTTTTTTGGGTTTGGAATAGGTTGGACAAGGATTAAGGTTGGCCGAGGAGGATTTACATTATGGTATTGTTGGGGAATTTGAGGAATCTATGGAGTTGGTAGTGATGGTGGGTTAAACTAGGTAGAATCTATTGTATATTGGATGGATATGGAGAGTAAGAAGGAACATGTGATGGTACTTGTGGTTGTATGCCACCATAACCTTGTCCCCTCCAACCTTGTTTCCAAGGATGATTTGTACAAGTTGAGGTTGCCAATTTGGCCAGGTCTGTGGATTCTAGTTAGCTTGCATCGGGTAATAGTATGTTGGATTTTGGTATGCAGGATATGGATACATATTTTGAAGTCGGAGTGGCCATGGCTTTCTAGGTAATAAGATTGCTCACCTGGTTCATTACCTATCTTATAAAGAGCTTCTATTTCTGGAAGTGCAAGACAAATTTTCGTGGGATGTTTTTCAGTTTATACATCACAAATAGAAACAGTGTTAAGAGGACATTCCTTAAGAGGATGTATCTTCCTACACTTAGGACAAAATATATGTAATGTTGCATGATATTCTTCTTCTTGCCTCTTATTAGTCTCCATGGCATCGAATTGAGAGGTTAGGGTGCCCAGGATATCAATTTTAAAATTTTCCAAAAGGTTCCCTGTATCCATTTAGTGACTCCATTAGTATGTACTGATTTAGAGGTTCAAGGAACCCCGTCCCTTACAAAATTTCTAGTTTTATCCCTGTTGCGGGAGTATTTTCTACACAATTCACAGATTTCATCAAATGATTTGTGATATATATCACCTGAATCCATAAGGTTAATAATTTCTATGTACTCTTCCAAATTCCTTTCAGGAATAATGTTTTAACAACATCTTCTTAGAGGCTATTGTATTTAGATTTCTGTAAAATGTAATTAAACCGCTCCAGAAAGTCTTACAGACTTTCCTCTTCATGTTGCTGCATTTTGAAAATGTCAAGGTGGGCATCCTTGTACATACAATAATCCTGATATTTCTTTAGGAAAGCATTTTTCATTTCATCCCATGTCCTTATACTAAATTCTCCTAACCCCATAAACCAACGAAGTGCAACTTCTTTAAGAGTAGCAGGAAATAACTTTAGTTTCTAGGAATCATGGAGATAGTTATAACTCCAACATAATATGTCGAATTCGAATAAAAATGTATATGGATATTTAGTACTCTTTCCATAAAATATAGGTAATGAGGATAAGGGTATGTTCTTCATATTGACATTTTGTATGAGGTTTAGAATTGGGAATCCAAAGGTTGTCTCAGTCTGCCCTTCTTGTTCTACTTCCTCTTCATGATATCCCATTGTAGTGGGTTATCAAATAGAGTATAGCTTATCTTTCCTTCCGTTGAGGAGGACGATGTGAGATACCACCGTTCTACTCTAGGCTTAGTTTCAAAAAAATATTTTCCTTAGTTGGTTCTGGTGGGATAGGGTGGGCTCCATCTGAGAAACAACAAGGTCTGATATGTTCCCAAATAGTGCATTAATTTTCTCCGCATCCACTATGTTTTCTAGGATAGAATCCTCTTTTATAGGTGAAATTTTAATACTTGTAGATGCCTCAGGTGCTACTAACAGATCTTTATGAGGTGATTCAATTTTTGCTCCTACGAAATTTGATTTGACCGTTTCTTCCAATTGTTTCCCTACAATTTCATGTGTATTACTTTCTTCTCTTTGATTACTTATGTATCTCTCTCCAAGATTTCTTGATGATGATGGGGTTCTATCTCCAAAAATAGGGTAATTATTAGAACTAATTTTGGTGTATCTACCTCTACTATCCATAGGTCTCATAAAAAACTTCTATTGTGAATGACAAAATTCCGATTAATAACTACTCTATCTGCTAAATCAAACCAAAAATACTTAAACTGCAAATGGATTTGAAAGAACACATTATAACATATGCGTAGGTTCTTACCTCTTGTCTTATTGTTCCTCCTCCTCCTCATGTAGAAACTAATCACACTCAATGAAAAACAACTACAGAATTAATAAAAACATTCAAATACTATCTTACCTTTGAACAACTCCCCGGAAATGACGCCAAAAATGTTAGGTAAAATATATCATCAATAAATTTTCCCTTAATTGCATTGTTGACCAAGGTTAGTAAACTTTGATTTCCTACATCATTTGTGCTAAGTAAGATGACCTAACTTAAGATCCTATGATAATTTCAGGAAAAAATGATAAATTGAATTCTTATCGCTTCCAACAAACTTACAATCTATGCTATGCTATCTTATTACCTGATCAATAAGTACAAAAGGAAGAAAGTATATATTTATATATATAGTCTACTTTACAGAAAAGCATTCAATCCTCTACTATGTGACATCAAAGAGCAAAGAGAATATTTCAAAACCATGTTTAAGTAGTTTTTAATAAGATTACTCTTTTTTATAACCCTAGAAAACAAGACTGCTAGTGAATTGAAATAATCATAACTTTGTAATGACTTAATATGCCAAAGTAAGTTACCTAATCAACGAAGAAATAAATATAACTACCTTCTATTTTTCAATCCACACAGAATTAAAACTCCTTTAAGTCTAGTAGAACAATAGTAAAAAACTCTATAAAGGATAAATGAACTAACTGCATGCAAGCACCCTCAAGCTCTCAAACTGGGAATTAAATCAAGCCACACAAATCAACATTGAACCTTTCTATTATCATCACACTGTCTAATTTAAATCAAATGGAAATATTTCGATCAAGGAACATTGAATGAAATTTATAACATCGACTTCATACACACAACAAGATTTTCAATCTATCTAAATTCTCAATTAAACTCAAGTTGAGTACAAAAGACAATCCTCAAATGCTGCAATATCAAACAATATGAAATTTACTTTCTGTCCAGAATTCTCTACCCTATGCAAACCATTTCTATAGCATGCCTCGGTTACTAAGAAAGCACTCTAAGTTGTTTTCTCTATCCTACTCGTAGATCTAAAATTCCAAAATGAACTTAACTAGTTTTATAAGGAAATCGATCTAAATTCCAATGTAAAACCTTATATTAATGCAAACTAAGTGTAAAGAACAAGTTACATGAAACCTACAACATTTAATCTCCAAAACCCTTCTTATTATATTTTCGCTTTTGGAAACCCTCAATAACAACAAACAAATCAACAATAACCAGATGGCACATAAAAAGGCATTCTTATAGTAATCTATGTAAATGAATATATTCACAAGCAATGTACCAACATCGTATGAAGGTGGCCCCCCTCCAAACATTGCTCAGGCGATGAGTAAAAACTTAAAACATAATTTAATTATCAGTTGGAAAATGTATCACATAATAGTTTTATCTATGTGCCTGTCTGTTTAAATTGCTATCAAGTATTTATAGGCTACAACATATGGGTCGACCACTAAAAGGGTCGACCCTGCAAATAGTCATAACAACTAAAAGATAACAGGTGCAATGGAGGCCTTTCTCTAAGTAAACACGCTCTTAATTGAGTGGATTCTCCCACATCTATGGCTACAATCTTCATACTACTGATATCAAGGTTACAACTCCTTGAGGGATTCGAAGAACAACTATTTTGAGCTGCCAATATTCATGGGTATTATATGACCAAGTCATAAATACATCCTAATTTGAGATTTCCTTGATTTTAAACATTTGTCACTTTATTGACTATTGTTGGGTGAGGTACCAGATTGGGTGCAAGACTGGGTACCAGATTGAGTGCAAGATTGGGTACCGAATTAGTGGAAGAAATATGCAAGATAACCAAAGAGCTAAATCCCAAGTAATTCATTATTAGATATAATCTTTTAAAATTATGCTTAAAAATGAACAAACAGAATAGAATAATAATAAGATTTGTGTTATGAACTTCATGAAATAGCCTTTAAATCCATGCAAATGATGTCTAAATAACAATACACAGAAGGAAATTCATGTAAAAGACTTAATTTCTGGATTTGATGTATAGATAGAACATGGAAAAACAAAGGGCCATCAAGCGCACTTCCAAGTACACCCATTTCCTGAACACACCTCTACAAATGCATGCTATGTTTCGAGCACACCTCACCTAAATCATGCTATGTACTGGCTGCACTTTTATTGACATGTGTGTCCCTACTAACGTGCTTTGTTTCTTGGGCACACTTCTGCTGAAGTGAGTTGTGTGTAGGGAGAACCTTTGTCGAAGTGCTATGTGTGTGGGGCACACCTTTGTTGAAGCCTAATGTGTCCTAGGCACACTTCTACCAAAGCATGCTCTATGTTGGGTGCCCTTTTTCCGAAGCGTTTTGTGTCCCAGGTGCACTTCTACCAACATGCATGTCCCTACCGATGTGCTCTATTTCCTTGGCACTCTTCTACTGGCACATTATGTTTCAAGCGCACGTTTCCCAACATGCTACATCCTAGGCACACTTCCTCGTAGGTGCCTCTCAATGTGCTATGTCCCATACACATCTCTCTAGAAGCTTTACTTTGGAAACCTTTATGCTTTGATACCACTTGTCACGGGGCTAAGAGTTGAACTAGATTCCAAATATTTTTTCCCTATCCTAGACTATGTGTCACTACATAGACTTCTCACCTAGGGATGTGGTCAACCTAGTAGAATCCCGCCAAACAATGCCTCTTGATTAGATCTTATATGTGTGTGTCCTTAGTTCAATAATTATATATGTAAACTCATGAACAAGTGCAAGTAAACATAATGGACACAAATAAAGAAGAATACACAAAGATATAACTGGAAACTCCTTAATGGGGTGTTCCCAAAATCATCATATAAAGAGAATCTTTGTTACAACAAGAGGAGGTGCACCATAGTTTGATAACTTTCCTAAAATGTGTCCTCAACAACTACAATCAAAGAACAACCAATGTTGTCCTCCCTGTTGTAATCCGTAGGTTTGACTCTTGCGACACTTGTCACAAGTGTTCTCCCTAGACCATCGACAAGGTGCGCTTCATTGCAACCTTTACCGTGTCTCACCTCTCCTTTCCCAACTCTCTTAGCAAACTTTTCCTTAGAGATACATGCTCATGCTTTACTCAAGTCTACACTCCTTGGGAGAAGATGTGTGCTTGCTTTGTTGTGTTGTGGTGAGCTCCAATGCACCACTTATATATACAAGTAAGAAGGTGTGAATGGGTGTGACTGAGGGTCATGTCCCTTCGGTCGTGTCTCCTAAAAGTAGGGCTGACTTGAATTCATGCCAAACACTCAAGTGAGAGCCTTCAAGCGCACTCATGTGGGTCTCCAATCCTTAAGACGACTCTATCCACATGCAAATGATGTGGTTACTTCCCTCTCGGCGTGGGCCTCCAATCTGAGGTAGCTTGTCATGCGGGCATTCCATCTTCCTCGTGGGCTTTGGTCGACTTCCTTCATGAGTTAACCTTTGTCCCAAGTGTGGGTTATGCTCCACATTGTAAGCTTCCTAGCTGATCCACTCAATCTACTCATGTTAGGTGTGCTATTATGGACGTGGGCATGCCTTGCTAAGTCCAAGAAAGGTGTCTACCTAACAACGCTCATGATGTGTCCAACCAAATGATGGTCTCATCGACGGGCAATGAACCCAACTCTTGGCTCTGTATCTAGTCACGCCATCAACCGAGATGTCCATCATGGGTGTAAGAGGCACCCAAGGTTGCATATTTCACTCCAAGGGCGTGACACAAGGCGTATTTGGACCTAGAGATAAAAGAGATAATTAGATTAGGGGAGACATAGCACAATCATAAGAATTTCAGGATGTAGAAAGGGTTTTGGTCACAAAACCCATGTTGACATTTGTCCTTTGACCATGTCAGTGAAATAAAAACCAATGGAGGAAGATGGAGAATATGATGATTGTAATTCCAAATAGATCGAACTTCTTGTTTTTTTCATATAAGGTGTATTCACTAACATAAAATATCATCTTTGGCTATTTGAGGATTCATGCTTTGGCCTTGGGATTTTTAGAAAGTTTGAGATGCTTGTGTACAAATTTGAATGCTCAATTTTGTATTCTACTCAATAAAAGGATTTGAAGTTGATTGAATAAATATTGAATCTCTCAATTCCTCTATGTGTAAAATGTGTCCCTTGATTTGGTTATGTTAAGTACTTTTATTTGTAGATGTTACCAAACCCTTGCACCATCCTACGAAGATGTTATAGTGCTACGATAATTTTCTTTGCAAGACATAACCTACTAACATGTTGGGATTTCCTATTGGCATGAGCAATCTCTTTCTCTATTCTCGTAGATTTCTATCATTGTTTAAGTCAAACCACAAATTGTTTCCCATTGGAAATGAAGAATGAGGGCATAAAAGATAAGCTTCCATAATTTTCCATTCATAGGTCTACTCTTTTTACCCATCTTGATGTTACCATGTGCATCATTGCATCTAGATATCTTCATGTTTGATGTTTTATGAGTTGTAGACCTTTCATATTCTCTTTGATGGAGATGGAGGAACCCATTCAATTGTATTCATGGATAGGAAGCACAAAACACCCACTCGACCCTTCCTTATAAATAAACATAAATTAATGGAATGTTACATTGACCTTAAAATACCTTGATCATTTGCTGGATTTTGATTTTGAGTTGGTGGAACATATGGCTTGATTGTTGTCTCTTCCCTTAACTTAGTGTTGTTGGGTAAAACAACAGCTTAAAGCAAACTTGTCTATTTAAGAATTGGTATAAATCCTTTTAAAATCTAGATGTATTAAGCACCTCATCTATTTAAGAACTAACATAGGTCCCTCTTAACTCTAGAGTGATTAAGTACAGGAGGATTAAGAAAAACCACTTTATGTGTTTAGAAGATTTAAAAATAGTAGGAAGAGTCATACTTGCTTCCCCTAATGTCACCACCTTTTGCCTCTCTCTCTTCCTTTGTGTCCTCTACATCATGATCTCCATCTCCTTTAGGATCCACCCTCCTTCTAAGGGCCGTCCCTTACTCTATTATCACTCTATATACTAACGATCCTCATTTGCAATATAAACACATAATTCCATGCACATTCCCATAGATATAAATGATGACACCACATCTCATCCCATCCCATCCCATGGAAAAAAAATTGTTGACACTATTCTTTTACCCCAAACGTGCATACTTGTGTGAACCACTACATGCTTCTCTCTATTATGCATCATGGCTATTTCAACAATGCTTAATAACAACCTTAATCCCATGAGACTCTTTCACCTAAATACATTACTTTTAATCAATAAAACAATACTTTGATAAAATCAATACTCTTTGTTAAGAAATAAATCCAAGATAAAAGTAATACTCTTTGTTAGGAAATACATCCAAGTTAAAAGCACAATGAATTTTTACAAATTATCATTACTTCTAAATTTTGTTATATAATGTTATCAAAAATAAAAATAAAAACAAAAAAAATCATATATGCTCTTAAAATAAAAGAATAAAAACCAAAATTGATGGATCTTAAACCAGCGTAGATCCAAATCCTAGGCTCTATCAAGGGCCAAGAGAGATCAAGTCTCCAGAGGTGCAAACCTCTAGGGGCTGATAGAGCCTAGGATTTGGATCTACTTTGGTTTTTTACACATCTCCCCCATATGGGTTGTAAGCACCTAGTTACTCTTGATGCAATAACTTGTACTAAAACTGTCATTAATACTTCTCCAACAAATTGTAAATTATAGCACTCGTTTATCAACTTTCTTCTCAAACTCTATATTCCAACATAAAAGAAGATTAACTAATAAAATATCTTAAAAGAAAAGTTATACAAAATTCCCTTTATTCATCACCTTTCTTCACCATAAAAGAAAAAAATAATTAATAACATAAGAAACCAAATATATTAAAGAGCAAAGGAAAGTTGATATAGGTCTCATTTCTTTTCAAATTTTATGTTTCAACATAAAATAAACAACAAATCATATGTCTTAGAAATTCAAAGAAAGTCAATGTATGTAAATCTAGTATTAGACAGAGATGGTTGCTTTCTTATTCTAAATTCGACATTTCAACATAACAAAAGTTTAAAATAATAGAGCAACAAATCGCATATTTGAGAGATATGAGCAAAGTTTATGAATGTGTTCGTAAAAACCAAAGCAAAACATACAAAAATCGCTGTATTCAGTTGTCGGGATAACCAAAACAAAACAAAGTATCCTAACCGGAGAAGAGGACAAGAGAGATATTCATTTTTATCTCAAATTTCTTAAAATACAATCTTGAACTTGGAGAAAAGACAACATGAAGTTGCTCAAGCGAAACCTCCAAACGGGTAACGGAAAAAAGGGAACGCCAATGCCCTAGAAGGACGGCTTGAACATCTGACCTTGTGGTTAAGAGCCACACGCTCTAACCAACAGAGTTATTCCAACACCACTAAATGTTTAAAAGGTTTTTATATTGGAATCAAACCTCTCTACCCAACGCTGTTAGAACAAAAACAGGAAACATCATCTTCAGTATTTTCTACTCTTCATCTTGCAGTGCTCATAATTGGTGGATAAATAATCGTTCCAGATCCCTTCGTTTCATAAGTCTTTCTTTTTCTTTTGCTAATTTAAAGGCGGGGCTCGACTTCTTGAGCTGATTCATCTTCTTGGTTTCGATTTCTAAATTATTTGAAAGACGACAGCATTTGAATCGTTTATTGGTCCATCTTCCATTTTTCAGAGCAAATCATTATAGTCCAGAACTCATGAACCAACATAGAAGCCGCAAAAATATGAAAATGTTGATAATTAATCTTTTCCACTATTTGGGTTCTCAAAAGTCTCATCAATTTGCTAGATTTTCCCACTTTTGGCTAAATCATTTTTTATCAATCTTATTTTAGAGAGATTCTTCTATAATATTGTGCAAATTACATTAATACTTCTCAATATGACTATAGAACTATTTTTGAGATAATTCTTTGACCATAGAACTGTTTCTGAGATATTTCTTTTCTTATTTAGATTTTGGATGAGCATTCTTTTGATATCTGGATCAGATGTTAAAGATCTCTGCTGTAGAAGTGAAATCTTAAATAACTTTGTAATTCCAGAAAGGCTCCCTTCATTCTTCAAAGAGCCGCGGTTACATCTTTCAATTCACTCCATTGTGAGATCTTTTATCGTTATGTAATTCTACAAATGTTTCCTTCAATCTTTAAAGAGCCGTATTATTTGGTTACATATCTGGATTCACTTCTTATCTCTTGGTAACTTTTCAAATACTTAAATTGTTTGTATTGACCCGCTCTGATTTATTGATTTCCACATTTTATCTAATGCTTTGAATTTTTTTGGAAACCTAAACCGGAATTTTTAGGTTCTACTAAGAATCTCGATTTAGGTTTAGTAGCTGTGATCAGAGCTCAATTTTTGCATTTCAGATTCACGAAAGAATCTCGCTTGGTTTAGGTTTAGCAGCTCTATGTTCTACTGAGCAGAGTTCAATTTTTCATTTCAGATTCACTAAAGAATCTCGATTTGGGTTTAGTCGTTGTGTTCCACTGATCAGAGTGTAGACATGCTTCTAAGGAACTACAATATTCCCGTTCTAACTTAATCCATTTGAGAGGTGATGTATTTTCTTCTTCACTTTGTCGCAGAAAACAGATTTCCTTTTCTCCTTAAGATTACACGCCTCCATCTATAAAATAATTAATTAAGTAAGTGATCTAGGGAGGCCATCAACACAGGAAGAAACATCGAGGGCATTCTAGTAATTGGTCCCTTCTTTTGGCCTTTTGGGAGGTTCTTATTCGCCCAGTCTCCAGTCTCTTCACTTTTCTGTTCCCCACGCTGAAGAAGTTCAGATAATCAGTCGGGTGGAAGTCGTGGTCCAGGCCCTCCTCCCTGAGCGCCTCCCCGATTATCTTATACATTGCGCACAGTGTTCCTGAAGTCATCGCTGTGCTGCCCCATTAATCATCCTCTGCAATTGTTTAGAGAGGGTTGTATGGTTCTCCAGATTCAGCGCATCGATTTAGGAGGAGCTTTTTTTTATGCTCTTGTGTCTAATCATTGCATGCAATTGTTGAGACATTGTATTGTTCTCCACATTCTGTCCATCTATTCAAGAGAAGTATTTTTTATGTTGTTATGTGTAACCTAATTATATATTGTTGTTATCAGTTTATGTGTCTAATCTAATTTATATATTGTTGTTATGGGTTTATTTTGGTGGATAATCAAAATTTATGTTTATTACTTTTTACTTAATAGCCAACAAAGTCAATAAATGGATTACTTTTTACTTTTGAGAAGTAAAAAGTAAGGTTACATAATGTTACATAACTTTACACATCTCCCTTGTAATGGACAATATTATTTATAGTCGACATAACTTTACATAACGTTACAAGATCTCCCCCATATTAGGCTATAGAGTGCCTCTCTGCGCAACTAGGGTCTATGATAAAGATGATAAAACCAATGCTATGATAAAGATGATAAAACCAATGCTATTTGTTGCATCCAGAGGCGCTCTACAGCCAAGTGTGGAGAAGATCTTGTAAGGTTATGTAACGTTTACTCATGTAACTTTACTCTTGTAAATGTTGGCTATAAGAGAGGCGCAGATCTTGTAAGGTTATGTAAAGTTTCCTCTTGTAACTTTACTCTTGTAAATGTTGGCTATAAGAGAGGCGCTTTACAACGCCGTATGGAGGAGATTTTGTAACGTTCCTCATGTAACTTTACTCTTGTAAATGTGACCATAAAAAATAAAATTTTTAATTATCTTACAAAATAAATATCAGCCACAAAAACAACCTAATATGGGGGAGATGTTGAATTGTTCCTACTTAACAAAATAATAAAAATAAAAAATTTAATTATAAGCTAAAAAAAGGTCAGTGAGAAAAACAACACAATATGGGGAGATGTTGTAATGTTCCAATAATAAAAAATAAAAAAATTAAATTATCCGCAAAAAAATTGTTTAGGAGGCCTTGCACATGGTTTTAAAACCATGTGCAAGGCCCTCCTAAAACTATGGGTTGTTTAGGAGGCCTTGCACATGGTTTTAAATCCATGTATGGGGGAGATGGTGCAATGTTATTTTCTAACAAAATAAAAAATAATAAAAAATATTATATGTTGGCCATAAATAGTATTAAATATTAATAATAAAAATATTATATATCTACCTTAAATAAAAAGATGTGTCTTTTGGTATGAATCACACCAAAGGTGATAGTTGAGTGCAATACTTAAGAAGAGATTTGCACCTGGGTGAATCCACGGACCTGGGTAACACTTTTTGGCAAAAGCATTTCGGCAAATCGGTCGAGGGCTACCGAGGTCTTAAAATTTCGACCGAGGTTTTATTAAGCCCTCGACCGAGGTATTGCGGGCTTTACAAACCCTCGGTCGAGGTATTTAAGTACCTCGACCGAGGTATTGAGATACCTCGGTCGAAGGCTTAAAAAAACAGACTTAGCCCTCATTCAAACAAATGGAAAATTTCTTGTGCCTTGCAGAGGTGTAAACCCTACCATTCCTAGCACATAACTGAGCGGA
>LPNX010155879.1:589962-600807 GCA_001517045.1 Pseudotsuga menziesii
AAGGTCACATAGTTCATTAAATGCAAAAATTCACACATAATACTCTTTGTTAGGAAATAAATCAAAGATAAAAATAATACTCTTTGTTAGGAAATAAATCCAAGATAAAAGCACAATGAATTTAATAAATTATCATTGCTTAAAATGTTTGTTATATATTGTTGAGAAAATAAAAAATAATAATTTTTTTTTATATATCTTTCTAAAATAAATAATTAAAATCAAAATAAATCTATATTAAACTAGGGTCTATTATAAAAAATTCAATTTTTAAGATGTAGATTCAATTCTTATAGATATAACTCATTTTTACTTTAAACAAGTGGAATAAGCAACAAAGTTGCTTAGTACCTGTCTCCTAAGAAGAGATTGAAAATATATAGCAATAGGATAATTTTGCTATAAAAATATATGATAAAACAAATATAATTACAATTTGAAAGAAATTAAAACAAAAATGAATTAAAAAATGTCCATTTAAATACGATATAGGTTATTGCAATGTAGCATAAAATAAGCATATTCAAGCTTCCTTACATACTTCTAGTAATATTCTTGACTTATGTTATAAAAATATGCGAGTTTCTCTATAGACTAGCATAAATAGGAAATGAGAAATAATAGCTTATAAGACTATAAATTAATATCATTGTGGTGAGAATAGTTTATTTATATTTTATTATAAATTTATAATGTTATACAAATATGCAAGTTTTTTTTATAGACTAGCATAAATAGGAAATGAGAAATAATAGCTTATAAGACTATAAATTAATCTCATTGTTGTGAGAATAGTTTATTTATATTTTATTATAAATTTATAATTTAAATTTAAAATAAATTTACTTATTTTAAATTGAAAAAAAATATTTTTTAGTTAAATATTTTGAATAATGGATTTTTCAAGAATAATTTATAGATAGTTCAAAATAAACTATTGTTATCAAATAACATGCATTTATCTACTTGTTGGGAAAAAAACATGAAACTTAACATAAAAAAAGACATTTTTAAAAGAAAAATATGCTATACATTGGATTTTGTCTTTCATCTGGTTTTAAATACTATTTTTTTAAGTCCATTGTGCCCAATTTCTAGCATTCTTAGCCTTGCATGATGAGATTGTGGTCTATTATGAAAATTTTACTATTCTTCATTATCTAATACATTTTAGTTTTTTATTTGATGATGATGATGATGATGGTTAACGTCCCCCGAGACCAAAATTTGGTCTATCGGACCTTAAAAAGGAAATTAATCATTTATATAACTAAATATACATTTAAGTTATGATGACAATTTGGATGTTTAATAAATACAAAATTGTATTATAAAATTTGGATAGTTTAAGAAAGAAATATAAATAAAATAATATTTTTTTGATAATTTTTAATTATATTATAAATCTAGTTATCTAAAATTCTATTTGCTATAAATATTGAAATGACAAATTTTATCTGGTTTTGATATTTTTCCATTTTCCAAATAAAAAAATAATATAAAAAATTATAAAATGACATCCGTACCAAATAAATGTAAGTATATCATTTATATTTAATTAGTTTTGGATGTGTAAGTGAAATATACTAGTACTAGTGACATCCATATTTAATTTGATATAAGTGATCACATAAATGGAAAAATCTAAAAACCTAGTTTCTCCCGCTGGTTAGTGTTTACTTTAGATTATTTTTTTAAAACAAGTTGAAATTTTAAAATAAAAAATCCTAAGTTAAAAATTGCTAAGATTAATCAGAAGATCAAATTATGACATAAATTTTGATAATAAATCTAACCGACAATCAATTAATGAACTAAGTGATTGTGAAAGGATGCGAAGAGTGATTATCATGCCAAAGTTTCTGTCAATTTCTAACTCTTGACACGCCATGAGATTCGCTTTGGAAATTTTATACTTATGGATCATCGGGTGGATGCTATGCGGTAAACAAAATGCCAAGTCAAAGCTCGATGAAATACATTATCCGCAGAATTTTGATGCGTACACAATTTTGGGATTGTCCTCATAAAGAAAATAGATGCTAAAAGAAGACCGAGAATCTGATCAACAATTTGATTAGTAGGTCGGAAGAATGTTCACAAAGAAACCCATAAGAAATCCAACTCCCAACCCATCTATTTACGAAATTAGTAGTTTAATATAGTAAAAATAACAAATTATTTAGAAAAAAATGTTCATAATGAATTTAAATCCAATAGCATTATTTAAATTTATGAACCAACATATTTAATATACACCTTATCTTCAGAGTTAACATTAATTAATTAATATAAAACTTTCAAATATTAATTAATTAACAATTTCTCAAATATGCAAGTGTTGTTAATATTAATTATTGCGCAGAGAGGCGCTCTCCAGCCCAATATAGGGGAGATCCTAAATATAAAAATATTACATGTCGACTTAAAAATAAAATATCCTAGAAATTTATTTTATATTTAACAAGCCATCAACCATTTACAAATTGGCCATGTTAATGACCATTTATTTGTAGTGTTAATGACAGGTCAATTCTACGGCCCATGTAGTCATCATTTTAACATTTACCCATATTATTCCTTCGTGATCAATCATGTTCATAGCGAAGGTTTTAAACTCTAATTTACAAACAATGTAATAAGATTTTGGACTGTATAAATTATTCAAAGTTTCTGCTCTACTTACTATAATTTGAATTTTTTTTTTCTTCTCTAGAAAATTATTACAGTGGGTCATTTTTGTCCTTCCCATGAGTGTCCAACACCTGGTAAATTATATTATTTATAATAAGTAAATTATATATAATAATATATGTATACAGGCTCAATTATCTGTTGTTTGTTTTTTCAACTATAATTTACAAACAATGTAATAAGATTTCAGTTTCTTCTCTTCATATTATCCAAACCATTGAATATTGCTATTACAATTATCTATCTGAAACCTTCCTTCATAGAGAAAAATGCCTAATATTTTATACAAAGATATATCTCATTTCTATGTTACTTATAAGGAAATAAAACTCCCGTATCTATTCTTATAATTGGATCGTAGCAAACCGAAACACTAACTTAGCTGCATTGCAGTCTTTACTTCGTTCGAGGAAGATAGTGCATCTTTCTTACCTTCTTTTCAGTGTGCTTGTAGAATTATTAAAGTGGGGAACGTTGGGGCAACCCAATATGTGTATGAGGTTATTAAAAGTAGGGATAACCTTATGAATTAATTGAGGGAAAATTATCAAGATGAGTTAGCGAGGTGGGGGTTTCTTTATCTCCTCGCCCTCTTACTGTTGAGTCTCGTAATTATTCCTTATGAGGAAAGGTGACTAGTATGTTGACAAGTCACGGAGTAAGGTTACTCGTTTGTATGGTATTGGAAGTTAAGCATCGAGATGAACTTCACCAGCACCATAAAATCTATCCTGTGCAGTCTAGTCTTATGGCCCGAGGTCTGAAAAAAACCAGAACACCTGGTTCCGATGGTACCACTTGCTATAACAGATGGCAATGGGATATAATTTTTATTTTTTTAATTTTATTATTATTATGATGTCATTGTTGCCGCATATCAACTCAAATCCAGATACTAAATTCCAAAGTTTACATCATCTTCTATCCACCAATAAGTTGTTTACAAAATAGTTTTTTAACAAAAATAAAAAAAAATAGTTTACAAATTCTTAAGTTATACTTTACAAAATAGATTTTAATTTTTTTGATAGAGAGCAACTAATACAAAGTCAAAAGAGTCTGACTTACAGCCGATTACAATATACCTTGCTTGCCTATGGAATAAAAAATTAAAATAAAAAATTTAACTAAACAAAAGTTTAAATTTAAAATAAATAATCTAAAGATCGATATATAGTAATTCTTAAACACAAATTAAAACAAAACAGAAAATCCAGTTTTAAGCATCTAAAACAAATATTTTTATAAATTATCATTTCTAATTGGTAATTTTAAAGTTTGAATGAAACATTTTCCCAAAAAATTCTTATCACTAATCCTAAGTGTGAGAATCAAATTCAAAGCGATCCAGTAAATGTCGATATCACGTTAAAAAGTGGCGTTTTTATGTTTTTTTTAAAAACAATTCCAAAGCACACACCAAGAATTTAGCAGATAACAAAATTGCACCTGTGTTGTTATCGTTTGTGTAGTTGAATGCTGCACGTGGAAGTGCGCATCTCACACAATTTACAGTTTTTTTTAATTGCTAATGTATTGGAAATGGGTCCCCCGCTTCAGCCTATTTTATCTACTTTCTCGAGAAAGCTCGAATTGAATAACAGTAATGACGATAAGTAGTACATGTGCTGGTGGTTTGTCCGCTCGCCTCCTCTCTTCGGGCTCCATGCACCGTTCGGTGATAAATACCATCTCAAAGTCATACTTAGATTCATACTCTTTCAAAACGGTGCGGAAAACGGATGCTTTGAGTTCAAGATATCAAATTCTTCTTCACAATTATTGCATATCTGAAACGAGGTCGCCTTCTTCGTTTGGAGGAATTAGGAAATTGTATTCCTGGAATTGTACAAAGGCCACAGACGACAAACCACATCGTCAAATGGGGTTGGTCTGCTCTTCTTCTGCTGCCGAAAAGCCGCTAGGCGATCTCCCAGGCGAGTAGTCAATTTTTTGCCCTCTCAGTTTTCAGCGATTGGCATTTTAATTTCAGAAACTGATGATATAGGTGTCAAAAATTCCGAAACAATGATTTGATTTGAATGATCTTACTAAGACAGACCTATCTAAACCCGGGCAGATCTCAAGTTTCAATATTTGATTTGATTTGGCCATTTGTGTGAACTTGGGATGTACTTCCTCGAGCTTCGCAGCCTTGAGGAGCACATATTAGACCACCCACATCCCCACCTGGGACTTGGGTTGTAGAGTGCACACTTCTTTCTGTGCAAAAATAGTGCAAAGATCCAAAGTCTTCGCAATAGAGTATAGGTTTAGTGTAACTTGTTGTCTCTTAATTTTTTTACTTGTTCTTTGCTATCTTGAGTTCACTTTCCAGAGTCTTTCTTTGTAGAGTACTATTTGGGTAGACTACAAAGAGACTGAACAACATTTTTCTGAAGCTCTTTGGGCACAGTCTATTTCCTAATTTCATTTACAGAAATTTTACTCGATTTCAATCTGTTTGGCAGAAAAAAATAAATGTTTCTTAGTGGGAAATCTCTTGGAAATTTCGAGGTCGTTTATCTTATAAAAGCCGTGTTGCATGAGACAAAGGCTTTCCCAAACAGTAATAGGTTTCGCAAAAGGTGACTTCAAAATTTCAGTAAACAGCGAAACACACGGGGTATAATATATTATTTTTTGAAATAGAAAAACAAATAAAATTACACAGAATAATAAATGGTAGGAAAATGTACAGAAAATTATAGCCCATACATAACAGAGGGAAGAAAACAAAATAATTGTCTTAACCCAATTAGTATGGAATATTACGCATTCCATCTCCTTGCAAGTGAAGGAATTAAAGAAAAAAATTGGTGTGTGGAATTTGCCGTAAATTATAGAGAAACATAGAGTTCTCTACATATTTCTCTAAAAAACAAATTGAAGAGAATTCCAGCTATATGAAGACAAATTCCAGCTATATGAAGACAATTTGGTCTTTTTTTGGGCAAGGTTAAACGGCTTTTTCCTGAGCTGCGGTGAGCATTCAACCACAACTCTGCATTATCATGCTAGACCCACATTGACGTGGGGTCAGTCGAACATGATGAACTTTTAACATTGATTGGGGCTCTATGTCCACTGGGTTTGAAGTTTGAACCTCGGTTGCCCTGTCTCAACCACTATACTGCAACATGACAACAATTCATCTTTCAACGCTAGCAGGCATATAATTAAAAAAAATGCTTTCAAAACCTATATAGACAATAAATCCATTTCTCAAAAGTTTCTCCAAATGTTCGAATTTAGGACTTATTGGTTGTTTTTAATGGTGTCTAAGAGATGGTATGGGGCTCACAACCCCTCCCATGTTAGAATGAAAGTAAAAGTAATAAAAGAGAGGCATTTCTGGACATTTTAAGGCTGGAAACACCTCTAGAATTCAGGAAGCTTCTGGGGAACGTTTCCAGATGTCTCCTGATTCATGGAAATGCCATTCAGCTGTTTCTGGCATTTCCGACGAGTTTTTGGGATGTTTCCTATCCCAAAAGTGTTTTTGACAGGAAATGCCTACTACATAGTATAAGTCTGCTAAAGTTCACCCCCCTAAAGTTAATAAAAAGATAATTAATTTACAGATACTATTCAATAGAATCCTAGTTTGAGTATTTCTAAAATTAAACCAATCCTAAATTCAAACATGTGTATAGGTGTTTTGCATCGACAGTTTGGCCTTTCAGGAAACCCTGTATTTTTATGGTTGTTTGTATAATCTCTGTCATTACCATTTGAGTAAAGGTCATCCAAAAGGTTTGAAGTTTTAAGCCCCTTGGTTGGTTGAGTTATCTGTTCAAAATTTGTAATGATCTTTTCAAGGATGATGTCCTGTCGATTATTAATTATTACTATTAGGCTGCCTCTTGATGGTTAAGAATTCCAAAAATATTCCTAGGGTGGCAGGTGCCTGAGATAATATATGAATTAGCTTTTGCTTGGGGGCTGGGGGAAGCTATTATCAACCAAGCCGAAGCCCTGGCATTATATCAAGGACTGCTTATTCTCATATATCCATCATATCTATGGAGATCAAAACCTTCTTAGTCCTTGGTTATTCCTCAATTATCACCAGCCAGGTGAGGAATTTGGCTATCAATCCAAATGCTAGTCTCTCTAGATTGATCGCAAGAATCCAATAGCTAGTGAAGTGTTTTGCTTCCATAGGTTTGCTTCATGTCCTGCAATCAAATGAGTTTGCCTGTTATGGACTGCTGTAAATCTCTCAATTTGTTTGCCCTGTATGGCTACCTTAGCTTCCAATTCTGCAATTTTGACCAGCTGAGTCTCTAGCATTGAGACGTGATACAAGTCAACTGCCTGGAGACCCTTGGACTATTGCACTACTCTCCTATCACCCTTCAAAAATTGGCGATTTCACATGGGGCGCAACTGCAAGAATGTTGTTGACCATCCATTCTGTTTGAAGAAGAACTACAAGCTGCAAGAACCAAGAGAGGAAGACCCCGTGTGCCTAGAATTGATAGAACCGAATGCCTCAGCTCTGCAAAGGGTCCCAGAAACCCAATTTGTCACGTCCCCATGCCTCCGACTGGCGAAGAGGACGCGACCATGGCGTTAACCATCCGGGCTACCAGCCCCATGAACATGTGAATTCATAAAAATGCTGAAACAGAATGCTGAAGGCAAGATGCATTGAAGTGGAACATACACAGATGCAATCATCTATCATACACAGCTACAATTATCTATCAGACACAGCGGAATCAACATACATTCATACAAGCATTCACTCAACATGTTCATCACGTTCATTAACAGAAAATATGGTTGCAGAAGTAAAGATGGACAAGATCACTTATCTTATGAAGAAGTCGTTCCGCAACCAGCTACGTCGCTGCAACGTTCCACCCAACCATAGGCCAGCGTGCTCCTTAATCTCTCAGCATCGCTGCCACCCCCGAGCTGGGCATGATTCTCCAAGGAATAAGGGAACAAGCAGGCTTACACATAGCCAATGATACACAAACACAACCAAGCCAACACAGTTGGGTTTATCAGGCCATCAAGGAGTTGGGAAAGGCTAAATGCTAAGCTGGTGAGCTCAATATAGAGCCAAGAACACCTACACCAGAACTAGCCTGGCTTCTAAGACAGCCACACACACCCAACACAAGGAATCAGTCCCTTCTCTGCTACATAGTCCCTCAGGCCCTGCATTCCCTTCCAGTGCTATTCAGGGGTTTTGGAGAAGAAAGCCAGCCCTCTAGCTCTGTCTGTGTGGTTTCCAACCACCAGATTTATCAAGCAAACCAAGCCCCCATCCCTGCTCCCAACACAGTCCGAAGACTAACCATTGCATGCATGCAACTACTCAGCAATTATAGCTTAACAGGGGAAACGATTCCTGAGTTGTTCTTGGCCCTATCGTGGCCAAAACGACTCCCAGCAAATTACAACAGGTCACTGAACGTATCAGTGCACACAATTTACAACATGGGGGAAAACAACAGTCCCAAAATGTATCAGCATACAATACCAACAAACGTGGGGAACAACAGCACGTCCCAGGCAATGAATCCACAGGAAGACTTACACAGACCACGCTGGGAAGAAATTACAGTCTCCCAGCCTGTGCGTGAGTAACAACGCAGAACCCACAAATCAGCCGGTGGGGAAAATATACAGCTACACCATCCGCAAATCCGTAGAGGAAAAACTGCGTGGTTAAAACCAGGAAAATCCTGTGCGTGAGAGTAATGA
This sequence comes from Pseudotsuga menziesii, assembly GCA_001517045.1. Taxonomy (NCBI): domain Eukaryota; kingdom Viridiplantae; phylum Streptophyta; class Pinopsida; order Pinales; family Pinaceae; genus Pseudotsuga; species Pseudotsuga menziesii. The sequence continues at coordinate 598,381 of LPNX010155879.1, forward strand.
ACAAGACTCCTGCTCTTGCGTGAGGATGAACAGCCTACAGAGAGGACGCGAAATTGGAAGTGCGTGAGTGTTCAGCACCGTCGTGGAGAGAGTGGTATCCTCCGTGAGTGATGGCGGTGGTTTCTTTTGCCATGGTGAAGTCAACCGTGGGTGGAGTGTGCGTGTGGGCAAGGACTGACAGTCCTACCACACCCACTCCCAAACAAATAACTGCCTCAACCACTCAGCTGAACATTTAAGGTGGTAGTTGAATAAAACAAGGAAAGATGACACATGGATTTTTACCCCATTGGCCAAGGTTTGACATTCCCCCACCCTTATCTTTGTGAAAATCATGCCCCTTCTCAATTTAGTTGCTACGAACGTAGCTGGTCGGGTTGTTTAATTAAAGATGCATATTTACATGATGATAAACTTAATATATGTATGCCGCATGCCCCTATATACCATTGGTGACAATTTCAATCCCGAAACATAGCATAACCAATCAATGGTGGGTCCTTGGCCTTTAGCTCCACACCATGATCATTTACAATATATACATCATATACATCTAATGCAACGGGGTCAAAACTGGGGTGTTACACAATTCTCCATAGAACCACAACGGTTCCAGGATGAAGCCCGCATTTGATGAATGATAATTGTGGAGTCGTTGACAACAATTAGAGTCTCGATCTCCATTGATCTGAGAATTTTTAACCCTTGAAAGAGAGCTAATGCTTTTATTTGGTTGTTTTTGGCCATCCCCAAGCCCCAGGCATAGGTCTGATTTGTCCTTCGGGGTTGTAGACAACCCCCTTGTAAAGTCCCAAGCATCAAGGAGTGTAATATCCCAAATCCCGATATTTTCTATTTCTAAGCAAATATGCTGATACAACTGGGCATGCAAATTGCCATGCAAAAATCTCTACTTTATAGGAAAAATTAGGGTTAGGGTTTGTGAGATAGAATGAACACTTACCACTGATAAGCCGGCTAGACTACTTCGGAGAAAGTATGCAAGCACCGAGAACTGGATCGGAGATGGGCAGATCTCTTCTGCTTTCGGTGAACCCCCAGCAGCAAGAACCCCAGTCAGAAAAGGGTGACGCTTTCAGTGAAGGAGGTGTCCGATGAAGCTGCCGATTTGCAGGGCTGATAGCCTTCCCGTGCCGGAGAGAATGCTTGGTACATGCAGGATTTCTGAGACCTCTAGGCAGGATAGCGACTTGCTCTGGTGAGACAGCTGCTCACGCCCCTGGGATCCCGAAACTGCTGATAACTGCTCCAGATGAGCACGGACGGATCTTATAATCACCGGGTATCGGAGTATGATGCTGATGATGAGAATGGTGCCTGAGTTTCGGAGTAAAGTTGAGATCTGAAGGCCCAACAATTGATTAGGGCTTTCTGGCTGAAAATCCCCTCCTTACGGCTGCACACGTGTCCCTGCAACGATCTATACCATATACTGGATAACTTATGAATGAATGAAGAACAAGTGGTGAACCTGTATGGCTTACCCTGAATAAGACTAGGACAAATGTTTCACTGTCGAAATCCTGTTAGTTGAAGACTCCGTCTCCAACCCCAACTGCTGTGCGGCACGCTGTGCTGCTATCCAAGAGCTCCCAAAAATAATCATAATCAAAAGTGAAGTCTCCTTTTGCTTTATCCTCTATTTATAATGTTCAACTGCGAAAACCCTAATCTTTGACCTAATTAGGTCACTTTATCTTCTAATTTGCCGTTGACTTGCATGCATGCGGATGGAGACTTAAAGAGTGCATGCATCATTAAATAATGCTTGGATGACATGCACAAAGGTGGCCTTTGGCCCCGGTGGCCCTTCTTGACCTAATGATGATGCCCTAGATCTTCTATGGATGGCATCAGTCCTTAGCTGATTCCCTAGTTGTCAGTAACCGCTCGAACCCATAGGAATCACATAGGTTAGCGGTTTTGGGCCTCAAGGCCTAATTGGAAGAGGACATTACAGTCTACGTTGCACAAGTTTTTGGAACGCGGGTACGTCGGGTACGCGGACACGAGTATCCGATACGGCTAGCAGCTTCGCCCAAATTTGCAGGAAACGTAGGGTTGGGAGCGGCAATAATATATATTAATTTTTTTAAAATATATTAAAAAAAATAAAGTTAAAAAATACATAATTGATTAATTTCATAGCTTAAACTATTTTATCCTCTTAATCCTCAAGTAGTGTCATGAAGTTCATTCTTTTTAAATTTGCTCACTCCTTTAGGTCCACATTATACAAATCTCATTGTAATCTCACATTGCTCCTAAGAGTTCTTAGTATTTGGGTGCCTCTGCATTTTTTTTCTATGGTAACTACTACTTACTTCTAATTTGAATGAACTTGATTGTTTTAAGTTCAACTAACAAACTTTCAAATCTTTTGGTATCTTGAATTTGATATGGTTT